>OY769912.1:13536430-13645916 GCA_963669185.1 Dyspetes luteomarginatus | reverse complement strand
TTAGAAAAAAATAAAATAAAAAAATAACAGAGCGCGCGAGTTCCGAAACGAACCCGTGGCGATGTGGCAAGAGGGGAAGGGGGAGGGGGGGGGGAGGCGTGCGTTAAAAATGAAGACATTCAGTTGGAGATATAATTCTGTATAAATCACCGGGTCGAGGGAGACAGAGAGAGAGAGAGAGGGAGAGAGGGGAGAGAGAGAGAGAGAGAGAGAGAGAGAGAGAGAGAGAGAGAGAGAGAGCCGCGGTTTCTCGTCGCTGATGCGGCGGCGCAGGAGCAGACGCAAAAATTTCATATGCTCGAGAGCGCAACATTTTTACCTTTATTCCTTTTAGCCAAAGTGTAGATATATATATATATATATAGTGCGCCGAGAGACGTTCGCCAATCTTCACCTCTCAGCGAGTCTCCTTTTTTTATTTATTTATTTTTCTCCCCTATCTTTTTTGCACCCTCTCGCATGACTTACCTTTCAGTTTCTCTCTCACGAGTACTCATCGTCTCTTTTTTTTTCTTATCTGCATTTCTTCTTAACTCTTTTTTTTTTTTCGATATACGAATATCGAGATGAGTGGCTCGCGACTCACCGGGTCAGGCGAGTGGCTGGCCCCCTTCTCCATTCACATTTGTTCAATGTTCAATCATGCCGACGTCGATTAATGTTTATTTTAATATTTGCTCATTCGAGGGTGGCCACTGGACAGACCGATGAGTTTAACATTATACGTACATTGTACATGTATATATAATATATATATATATACTTGTCGATTTTATAGATATTCAAGAGTTTCGCACCCTTATTAAAAAAAAAAAAAAAGTAAATGTCAAAGGGTCGCGCCTCATTTAGATGAGCAGTTTGACGAAATACTTTTTAAGAAAATTCAACAAAAATTTGTGCTGAGTATGACCATACATTAATACCAAAATTTATATACACGTATTTATTAATTTATATTCTCTTTTTGTTCAAATATTTATGCAAATATTTTTTCTTGTATTCCATAATTATAATAAATCGAAAATTAAAACAAATTTTTCATGTCACATTATGATTATAATTATGATTAACAATTTTTTTCGAGTTTATATTACACTATTGTCTCATTCTTCTTATTGTTTGAAAAAAATACGATGATGAATATTGACTTTGACTATGTTAATAAATTCTCAATATTATCTATATATATTTATATATATGTATAAATATATAGAATGGCAAAGTTTCTCGATCGACTACGTGCATGTGCGATTGCAGCGGCGTCCTGCAAAAGGATTTTACAGCAAACTCCTTGCTCGATCGTTTGCATACGTGCTCTGTTCTCCTTCTTTCATTTCTCTCTCTCTCTCTCTCTCTCTCTCTCTCTCTATTTTTCTCTTTTCCATCTCCCTCTTATTATGTCGGATTATATTCCCGATGCGATTTAATATAAATCGAGAAGACGAATGGTGCGGACTGACCATTTGGACCTCTTCCACCTTCCACGTGGATATGCATCCTCTCTAGGCGTACATATACTTAAACAGGCGTTAAACATAATTCATCTACTCACCCGGATTCTCTCATTGCTCAACTGAATTCACGAACATCTCTCGCAATATTCCGATCTCTGATGTTGTTTGTCCATTATTTTTATTTCATCCTGAAACTTTCATATGCACTCGTCCATCCTATTTATTTTTCTTCATCATCTCAGATCTCTCCTTGCACCGATTACGAAGAATGTGGTGAGCTAAAGTTGTTTAAAAAAAAACAATTCAAAAATATCTTTTTTGATAGACATTTTTGTATTTCATAAAAAAACAACAAAAATCAAAACGTTACTACAATTCACCAAGTCAGAGGAAAATTATGGTCACTTGAAATTCGTGATTTTTTGTCATTTTTCGATTTTTCAAATAAAAATAAAAAAAGCTGACCGTTCTATAGTGTATTTCTACTAAAAAGTGACTGACTTTCTAGGGGAAAGAAAAGCTTCGTACCAAAAATGCCTAAGAGCGAAATTATCCACGAGGATAGTAGGAAGAGATGCTCCCCACTATCCTTGTAAAAAAATGGTAAATAAATTCCTGCATTATATCAACGAGGATTCTTCGTGGATTATACGAGACTCGTGCATACGAGGGCGAGTGAATTAGGCGAGTGAGAAGTTCCAAAGGATGCCGATGAAAAAAAAGGTGAGCCTTCCATTTGGATGAAGTGGAGGACACGAAGTGAGAGCCAGCACACGAAATAGTTGGATGGAAGCTGACAGTTCTATAGTGTATTTCTACTAAAAAGTGACTGACTTCCTAGGGGAAAGAAAAGCTTCGTACCAAAAATGCCTAAGAGCGAAATTATCCACGAGGATAGTAGGAAGGGATGCTCCCCACTATCCTCGCAAAAAAATGGTAAATAAATTCCTACATTACATCAACGAAGATTTTTCGTAGATTATACGAGACTCGTGCATACGAGGGCGAGTGAATTAGGCGAGTGAGAAGTTCCAAAGGATGTCGATGACAAAAAGGTGAGCCTTCCATTTGGATGAAGTGGAGGACACGAAGTGAGAGCCAGCACACGAAATAGGATAGGATAGTGGGAAGGGATGCTTCCCACTATCCTTGTAAAAAAATAGTAAATAAATTCCTACATTATATCAAGGAAGATTCTTCCTTGATTATACGAGACTCGTGCATACGAGGGCGAGTGAATTAGGCGAGTGAGAAGTTCCAAAGGATGCCGATGAAAAAAAAGGTGAGCCTTCCATTTGGATGAATTTCACGAAGATCTTTGAACATCGTTAGAAAGCTTGATGCACTCTCTCGTTGATGCTACGACAGGTTGATTAGGATAGTTGGGGCAAAAAAAAGCATCGCGAAACAGGCTGCTTTCTCTCTCGCTCTCTCTCTCGTCCCTCTCTTTTTCTCTCTCACTCAAGAGAAAAGCTATCAACGCTCGAAGCTGCCACCCGCGGAGCCTATGCTGCCGGATATCTCTCGGGCGCCTCAGAGAATATCCGCGTGTGCTCGTTTCTTGGATTATTAAACGCGTCGGGTGTAAAGTTGAATGAACGATCGTGAAAGAAAATATGCGCCTTAAGAATATATATAAATATATTTTTTTTTATATAAAAAGGATTTTCGTCCTTCTGCGAAGGATCATATTTTTTTTTCGAGTTTTTACATCGTTGTACGTAATTTTAAAATGTTGAAGTGAGAAAAATGTCTTAGTAACTTTTTTCATTTAATTGTCTTATCATTTATTTAACATTTAGACAAAAAGTGAAAAAATAATTAATTTTTTAGTTTTTGATTTTTCGTTTAATTTTTTTAACAGCAACCAAGTGATATATATATATATAAAACACTCCTGGGAATGTCTGGCGATAATCTCAAACTCGTTACTTAACTAACAAATGGCTTCTATGTATTATATCGTTGGGAGAAAAACCATGCATGAACGATGGTGGCTACTCGGTGCTCACGCCACCCGCAGCGGCATAGGTCGCAGAGAGGTTCTTACAGTTTCAATGTGCGATAAATATATATAGATACATATATATATATTTATATAGAAATATTATATATATACATATATATAATATTTCTAATATTAACGGGATCGACAAATCATTGCAAAATATGAGGAGAAAACCCAAACGTCCGTCGAGATATTATATCGCTCGTCATATCGTAACACGTAATAATAATAAATTAATTAATTTATATAATTTGGGAAAGCCGGCAAAATTTTCAAAGTTTGGAGATTGTCAATTAGATTTTATTATGGTTTTCCATAGAAGGGTGGCATGAATGAAGGTAAGAAAAGGACAGGCCGTAAAAGGGCTCTATATGAGATGTTTTTAACTTGTCATCGGTGCAAAGCTCATTGTTATTACCCAGGAGAATCTCGTAAAGCATATAAAATGCGAAGCGTTATGGGATGCATAGCGTTTGGCCAATGGTCTTCGCTTGGTCGTCCTCGCTTTCTCTATGAAGTATTCCATAACGTTGAGGGTCGGACTTTAATGTCGAGCTCTCTTATATATATGTGTGTGTGTGTGTGTGTGAGTGAGAGAGAGAGAGAGAGAGAGAGAGAGAGAGAGAGAGAGAGAGAGAGAGAGAGAGAGAGAGAGAGAGAGAGCGAGAGAGAGAGAGAGAGAGAGAGAGAGAGAGAGAGAGACCCTCTCTATATAGGTAATTACCGCTTTGCAGGGAAGCTTTATGGCCATGTACTCTTGGAGTATTAATTTTCTCTCGCGCGCCCCGAGAAGTCAAAGCGCAAAAAGATAGGCCGAGAGAGAGAGAGAGAGAGAGAGAGAGAGCGCTGATGCCATGGAAGAGAAGTATGAGATGGATAATAAGAGGCGTAAAAGGAGGCAACGAGGAAAAGAAGACAACGAAGAAAAGAGTTTGAAAAATTCCACACAGCGTCCTCGCATTATCTCATTTACGAAATCATCCAAATACTTTTCTCGCGTGTACAATTTTCATAATTTTATCATGATTTTTTTTATCAAGTGTCTTTGAAAAAAAATGTTTTCAACCCTTATTTTTTTTTTTTCTTATCGCTTTGATATTTTTTTTGATTCTGTTTAATTTATAATAATATCGTTAGGAAAATAGTAAATAGGGGAGGAGGAAAAAGATGAAAGTTGGGCGAGAAAAGGCCGAACGAACGAGAAGAGAACGAGCGAATGAGAGAAAGAGAGAGAGAGAAAAAAAAAAGATTTAAGAGTCAGAAGACGGTGAGAAAAATAAGTGCGATTGATGGGGAAAAGGTATGAGAAGAGGCTGGAACGGCGCCTCAAAACACAGAGCAAGAGATAGCAACGGTATATGTAACGTAAGTTCTCTCGCTCCGGCGCGATTTTATCGCTCGCTCCACCTTCCCCACCGCCCACCTCAATTCACCACCACTGGAACACCTTCGTTTTACAATATATATATATATATATATATATATATATATTATATATTATAATACTATAAGATACATATGCATATATATATAATAAATATATATATATGCATATGTATCTTATAGTATTATAATATATAATATAGGCATATATATATATACCTGTACAATACTTTATAAATCTCCCGTATCGTATCGATATACCGAGGTGACACTTTTTTGGATTTGTATCAAAAAATTATATGCGCACTCCTTCCAATGGAGAACAATTTGTTATTAGATTGTAAACATTTTTTTTGCAGTACGAGAAAATTCAAATCACATGTATCAAAAAAAAAAAATGCAAGAATTTTATTTGCCAATATTTCGAACTTTTGATGCTCTTCAGCATTTTCGATTCTTTTATATCATGAAGCTTTTACCTTGTATAATTTCGTATCCATTGCGAACATTTTTTTTGGATCTTTGAAATTCCCTACAGTGTCAAAGGAGGCCAAAGACAAAGAGAGTCGACGAGACAGAGAGGGCGGGAGGGGGGAAAAACATTTGGTGTATGTTTAATGCCTCGAAAAAGACATCTGAAGATTTCCAAAGTATATTTCGACAAATTCATTAATATTTAATTTATACAATTATTAATAAAATTTCTCATGGTTTTTTATTCTGATCTTCGATCTATTATTTAAAAAAGTGAATTCCAAAATTTTATCAAATACGTGCCAAAAATGCATTACGATTTTTACTTGAGGATTTTTTTGAGCGATTCATTATACATATATATGTATATATATATATATATATATATATATATATATATATGAATGACGAAGTGTAAGGACATATCTACACACACACATTCATATATATATGTGAATGTCGAAGAGTAAGGAAATACCTACATACCCACATTCATATATATATATATATATATATATATGAATGTGTGTGTGTGTAGGTATGTCCTTACTCTTTGGCTGTCTCGATTCTTGTGCTTTATAGGAGCTTTTGGCTTACTATGTTGTACCTGTTGCGAACCTTTTGGTCCTTGAAGGTTCACCATGGCGTGGAAGGTGGACGAAAGGAGAGAGAGAGAGAGCGAGAGAGAGAGAGAGAGAGAGAAAGAGAGAGAGAGAGAGAGAAAGAGGAAGAATATCCCGTGTGTGTCCGATGCGTCCGATAGGGCGGGACACGGGCATAAACAATTGTGCATCGAGCCTCGCCCCCTTCCGACGCTATATACGACTCACGGCGATATCGCCGGCAATATAATAAAACGAGTTTGAGAATTTTGCCGTGCCCGAGCAGAATAAACGGTCGCGCGACTTCGAGACGCTCTTTTATACAGAATCGAACGTGCCAAAAGAGCACACGGGCACGCAAGCGTAAAATTAAAATTTCATCTCACATTTTTAGGCGAGTGAAAAAAGTTGCAAAGATATTTTATAAAAAATTAATTTTTCTACCTTAAAGAGGTATATATTATTAAGTTGATTATCAAGCGAGTGGGCGCCTCAGTATCATTTAATTAAAGATAAATATTAATTTTTACATTAATAATTCTTATAGTTTGAATAATTTCTCACTACGAAATAAATTAAATTTTTTATTACTTTTTTATCTATAATTATTTTTAATCAAAGAAAATTCTATACACGAGTAATTTTTTAGCTGTATATTTCAAATGACACGAATTAAAATACAAATTGGAGAAAATTAAGATCGAGGGTATTCTTATTCGTATGCGAAGAAGCCATTATATTATATATAATATAATAGAACGTGATGAAGACACGTCGTGAAACATTTTGGGACGATGCGTTTCAGGTATTTGAGGAATGTCTCCGGGCTTTGCAGTGGATTATTGCAATATATATATATACATATATATATATATATATATATACAGTGATAATGTAATATCTACAAATTTGAACGAAAAACATTATTACCCATTATTATATCAACACGTGTCCACCCCTCAATCTCCCCTCCGCGTTGGTCACGTGCCACTTTTCTCATCCCCCTGCCCCGAGTGTCACAAAAAATCATCTCTTCGCCAAGAGATGGAACTCTCTTTTGCGAGAAGGAGGACACCGAAAAGGTACGAGGAGTCTGCACGCTTCTGGCACTGCCGGCAGTTTCTTTCTTTCGTATTTGGTTTTTTTGCGGACGTGCGCGTGGCCCAAACACCCCTTATATTTTCCCTTTCTTTCCCTCAATTTTATTCTAATCGCCATAAAATAATTAAATCGCTATCGTTATCGCGAAAAATTAAATAAATTATTAAGTTTAGTAAAAAAAAAAGAAAGAAAAAAAAAAAGTACAAAAATGACTTAGTAATTAGGTAATGAAAAATACTAATGTAAATGATTCTTTTTAATTTTGAAAATTATATATTTTTCCATCGTTAAATATCTGAATTAAAAAAAAAAAATTGTTTCTCGTGATTTAAAAAAATTATATATACAGACAAGAGAGAAAGAGAGAGAGAGAGACTCAGTTGGCAGATCGTTTACGGTTTCACTTTTGCAGTCGCCTAAAATAGAGATGCAATTTTAATTGGAATAAGTGGCAATGCCGATTGTGCGTGGCGACGATGAGACGGTGGAGGGGAGGGGCGAGGAAGGGACAAAAAACATGAGGGTTGCTCTACGTAGCCGGCGGTCCAGGCCGATCCCATGGCTCGTTTCACGTTCCTCCGATATCGTTCTTTCATGTCTGCTTTTACGGGCGCACCAACATTACAAACTGACCACTGGTCGAGCATATCCATACTTTCTCTCTCTTTCTCTCTCTCTCTCTCTGTCTTTCTCTCTCTCTCTTTCTCTCTCTCTCTCTCTGTCTCTGTCTCTCTCTCTCTCTCTGTCTTCTCTCTCTCTCTCTCTCTCTCTCTCTGTCTCTCTCTCTCTCTCTCTCTCTCTCTCTCTCTCTCTCTCTCTCTCTCTCTCTCCTGCTCTCTCTCTCTCTCTCTCTCTCTCTCTCTCTCTCTCATTTCATGTACATATATACGTTTATACGTGTATTTCTTGTTCGACTTTTGTACTTAAAACGACTCTCGTCGATGTCCTCGAGCCGCGTACGTGCTCGACCGCTCGATCGATCTCCTAATTTATTAATGCGACGTACGTGAGACTTGGTTTGCGAGCCCGCGACGAGACCGTAAAAGATCTTTCCTGCCATTTTGTATACGACCTTCTGCCTCCCCCCTCCCCCCGAAAAGAATTATCTAAATTAATCAAATCCTCTCTAGGACTATTTTTTTCGACTCGTTCACTTCTAGTGGAGGGTTTTGTTCCCTTATAAATCGGAAATAGCAAGGGCTGAACAGGAAACAGGTCTGAAGAATAATTTTACTTACGACAAAAAAACAAAAATGATCTAAATATTGAATTTTGCAAGACAATGCAAGAAATAAAAATGATAAAGAATTCGAGGATAAAAATAAGAGCATGAATGAGGATTGCAATCGTGAAACTAGCACGGTCAAATGGGAACAATGGGGGCGCCACCAAAAAGGTCTGAGAGGGAATAAAAAATCGTGCCAACAAATAGCCAATTAAAATTCCTGCTACATCGGGGCAAAATACTTTTGTGTCAGCTGGTTGGGGCGAACCCTCTCGCGTTATGGAACGAACAGACTTGTGCATTGTTCGCTGAACAAGACATGGATCGATATATATATACAGTCTCAACACTGCCAGTATCCGTATCCTCGTTTTTCAATAAAAGTACGCAGGCCTGAGAGGAAAGAGTGCATTTTTTTTTTCTTCAACAAATTATTTTCATATATAAATGTCGATAAAAAAAATATTCCCAATACTTTATATATTATACATTATTGATTAATCATTGATCAAACAATTATTGTGATAAATCTCCCAGCTAATATTGGCCTGTCGATCTCGGTATTTTTTTCGATGCTGCGCGAGGGTGTTACGATCTCCATCGAGCTAAAGTCAGAGAGAAACATAATGATAAAGTGAAATGTGTATGAAAAGAAAAAGGAAATAATAATAATAATAATAAATGTATGAAAAAAATAAAAGAGATGAGGTCTCTTGGGCGATTGGAAGGGCTACAGAAAACTAAATTATGAAACGCGTCCATTTAGATACGATCGGGAAGAAAAAAATCCATAATTGCAGTACTATTCGTACATTATTGGGTCGTATATTATTTGACGGGATTCAATAACTTCTGTGCGCGAGAAAGAAGGCACAAACTGGGGAGCACACGAACAGAGGGGACTGCCGGTCATTGCCGATCCTATCTCTCCGTCGTTAAGCCGCATTCGCAATATCGATCGACGCCCTGATGAATGGGAAATCTCCCCCCCCCCTCCCTCCCTCCCACCCAACCTCTTTCTTTCCTCTCTTATTTAACGCTACACTCACTGCAGCTTTATTTTATCTCCATATGTATTTTTCTCTTATTTTTTTGCCCTTTTTTATTCTCATTTTGCTCACTTTATTCCCCGGCGATTATTAACGTTAAAATTGAATGCCACACCGTGTTGTGGTGCGCGACCACCGCGGCTGCGCACTCAATCACCGATCAATCTCGCACTTCTGCGCGTGCGCGCCCCTCTCAAGCCTGCGCTCGAGATCATGCGCGAACTACGAAAGATAACGAGAATCAGCAATATTCATGCGCAATTTTTTTCTTCTACTGATACAATTCTTTTGTTTGTCGATGTTGAATCATTCTTGACGATTCTTAACGTTCTCTTAACACTCCATGACGTTTGAGCCGTCGATACAATATCGTTATATACAGCCAAGAAAATTAAGAAGAGTTTAACAATAAAATGTACGCATAATTTCCTCATACTTTGTCGTCGAACAAATCTTCTAATAAATATTAGCAAATAAATAAAGATAAAGAGAGACAGAAGAAAAAGGTCTGCATATATCTGTGCGCTTTACTTTCGCTTTCTCTGTCATATTCGTTTTATATTGTATATATAGGTCGTGAATTCTCGGTGAATAATTTGCATAATGCAGAGCAAAGCTCGTTCGTTCTCTCACAGTCCGATTACTTGTTTGCTCGAGAGAGATGAGTCAGACAAGGATAGAGAATGATCTGGAGTCTGTTACGAAACGAGTTCGCGGGCAACGACGTTTTTGCATACACGCCCTGGATAAACGGAGACCACCCCACGTCGCTTTGATTACGCGAGAAAGCGAAGATGTAACCGTAGACATGGTATTTATGCATCTGCTTTTCGAATTACGACCTCTCTCTCTCTCTCTCTCTCCCCCTCTCCCTCTCCCTCTCCCTCCCTCTCTCTCTCTCTCTCTCTCTCTCTCTCTCTCTCTCTCTCTCTCTCTCTCTCTCTCTCTCTCTCTCCCTCTCTTTCTCTCTTTCTCCCTCTCTCTTTCTCTCTCTCACTCACTCCACTCACACACTTTCTCTCCTTCTCATCACATATGAGATCGTATTTCCCTCCTCCTGCATAGTGACATAGTAGATGACCTAAATGATGCGTAGATTTTGCTTTTTTTTTATCCCCATGATTTTTTTTTTCTTTCCTACTCTTGTATATTTTTTATATATTTTACAACATTTTTTTTTTACGTTTTTTGTATTTGCAACCGTGTGCTGTTGCGCATATTGATAATTAGATACGTCGGCAAATGTATGACGTCGGCTGAGAGCCAATTCTGCTCCAAAAAAAAAAAAAAAGAACGCTTGGTTCGCATTTAAAATTTATTGGTTGACATGTGACGAAAAAATTATTTTATAAAAAAAGAATATGTCAAATTTTGTGATCTTGGAGGTGCGAGATGAAGATAAGTGTACTATATAGCTCCGTTGTACCGTAAGCTTCGAGATAGGTCAAAGAATTCTGTACTATATATCGATGTGTAACTATACATATATATATATATATATATATATATATATATATATATATATATAAGGTCGTGGGAGTATACGTGTGCAATAACTTGTCTTCCCGTTCAACGGTTCATCTCTCGTTGCGGTGCTCTCCCTCGCTCTCTGAAGTTTCGACGTGCCAAGAGTCAAGACATTCATATACAGTCGAGCACCCGATAATAAAGCGATCGGACGTTTCTTCGTGGGTATAAATTTCACTGGCCTGTGAAACCCGCCAAGAAGCCTCACATACGCCACGGGGTTATTTCGTTTCATGTTCATGGTACTTAATGATATATATATATATATATATATATATATATATATATGTGGATGTTGGCTTCTCCTCATCCAGCAGGTTACTCTGTATACTTTCTTGCAACGAGTTAACGCCAATTTCGAGCTGATTGGCAGAAAAATAAATTTGAAAAATTGTTTTTTAAATTGCAAATATTTTCTTTTTATGAAGAGAAATAATATTTTCGTTTTTTGTTAAATAATATTAGCAATAAAATAATCGATAAACTGTCAGCAGGTCCTAAAATAATGGCGGAAGAACAGACAAATGAGGTCAATGAACCCAATGAGATTGACGAGTCTATCGAGGTTATTGAGGCGCCACACGAACTTGATAAAAGTAACGATCCTGCGACACGTGAAACTTCCCAGATTCAAAAGGAAGATCCTGATGATGATTTTCTCGTAAACAAATCTCAATTAATTACATAAAATTGGGGGTTTTTTTTTCTTCTATCCACTGATCATTTTTTTGCAAATCACTCATTTTATAGTCTGGTGAAAAAATCGTTATTACGGAGAGCACGAAAAATGCTCTGATAACGACCCCATCGGAATTTTGCGAGAGCCCTCACAGGGTTAAAGTTTGCGTCGTTGGTGCTGGAAAAGTTGGAATGGCTTGTGCACTATCGATTATAATGAAAGTACATTTTTCGATAAGTCATGACAAAAAATTAGCAAATAATAAAAAATAATTAAAGATTGTTAATTAATTATTTTACCATGAAGAGAATAGCTAGTGAGGTCTGTCTGATAGACAAAGACTCGTCAAAAGCCGAAGCTGAAGCTGAGGACATAAGACACGCGGGTATCTTTCTGGGTAATCCTTTGATCACTGGCACCTCAGGTCATTAATAATTTCATTAGCAATATTTCTTGTAAATTTTAATTTCACCGATTAAATATATATATATATATTTAATCGGTGAAATTCAAATTTATATATATATATATATATATATATATATATATATATAAATTTGAATTATATATATATTAAAATAAATATATTATTATATTATATTATTATATTATTATATTAAAATAAATTTGAATTATATATATATATATATATATATATATATATATAATTGGTAAAAATGCGGATCGTCACGATGCTAACCGCATAAAAATTAAACTGTGAAAACCAGAGAGAGAGAGAGAGAGAGGAAGAAAAACAGATTTTTGTGGTCCAAGAGTTTCTCTATCTCGTCAACCGATCTTGCTTTGGCGTCGTTCACGAATCGTCCACGACGAGCGCGCGTGTCTTCAGATTTCATCCACCAGAGGGACGAGTTTCTCTTTGCCTCTCTCATCCCTCACGTACACTTGCTTTTTTTCCCATCTCGGTTTTCCCTCTCTCGATCTCGAGATCGTAAAGTGCATTTTCGTTTATCGTCTTGTTGTGATCGACCAAGATTCTGCTCTGGGATTATGTATAATTGCTGTTCTTGTCCTTTTTTTTCCATCCTCTTCCATACACTTTCCTTCTGACTGCTGACTTTGACCATTTTTTTTCTTCTCAAACTCGAGATCTCCACGTAAAATTCTTTCACACCTTTTTCCTTGGAAAATTTCTCCCTTTCCTTCTATTTTACTTCCTCACTTTGCGCGACAATCTCTTGAAGGAGATCCGAGGGACAACAAGTGGCAGAGAAAAAGGACGAATGCTAATTTTTCATAACGGGTTTTTTCTCACTATAAAAATAAATTCTAATTGCGTATTATAGCAGTTGGTATTTTTCATAGAAATTTCCAAGTCCCGTTTCGAGACAGGTGAAAAAAGGTTTTTTGGAAAATGGCTTCATCGTGACAGTTTTTGGAAATAACATAACGGATTCCTGTGAACATCTCAAGATCTTGAGATCTTACTATTTTTGGTTAGCCATTGCGAGGAAAAACTAAATTCGATTGGCATCTTGACATTTATGTGTCCGTCGAACTCGTTCAATCTATGTTTATTTTTATTGGACAATAATAATAATAATAATAATAATATACAATTACTTCGTAGGTTTTTTATTTATTTATAAAATAACAATATAAAAAATTAATAAATAAAATTTGCAGACATAACGATGGTCCGAGAATCAGCAGTTGTGATAATAGCAATAGGCGAAAGAAAACCCGGTGAAGCTCCGAACATTAAACACAATCTTGAGATATTCAAAAAGGTCGTACCAGCAATCGCAAAATTGGCATGTCAAGCTATTTTATTAATCGTCACGCAACCGATCGACGTGATGACTTACATAGCATGGAAAATTTCGAAACTTCCGTCCAGTCGTGTTCTTGGGACCGGAACACTCGTCGATACGATGAGATTTCAATATTATCTGAGCAAGAGATTGGGCCTGGCAAACAATTCGATAAGCTGCACGTGCATTGGTGCACAGGGCGATCATTCCGGTTTTGATAATTTATCGATCAATAATCATCATAAATTCGACGATATATCAATCAAATATTCTTATTATATATGAATATTTGATTCTCATTTCGTATTCAAATACAAATACTTAATTTTATCGATTGCTTCGCGCTGAATCATTAATCCTCACTAAAGTTGACAACCCTCTCAATTCTATTCTTCTCGATCTTCCTGCCTACGCAACGATCGATAAAATTATTAGTTTTTAATGTAAATTAGACAGAGAAAAATTCACGACTCGTTACATTATTCAAATTTATAATTAATCGTTAATTAATTATTCATCGTAAATTAAAGAAAAATTTATCACAAAATAGATCGATCGATTTTGCTTCCAGTTCCAGTATGGTCGAGTGTTCACGTTGGGGGCATGAAACTACGTGACATAAATTCTCGTATCGGTGAATCTGAAGATCCAGAAAATTGGGGCGAGATTGCTAAATCGATAAGTCAATGGTATATATTTTTCCTAATTTTTCTAAACTCCTAATTTCATGATTTATTATCGAAAATATTTCAAATCAAAAGTGACGAAAAATTGGATGCAATGAAAGGTGATAAGGGACCAAATTGTTGGGCACTTGGAGTCTGCACAGCTGAGATCGTTGATGCGATCGTTAGAAATACGAGGGTTGTTTTACCGATCTCGACGTACATTCACGTAAGATTTTTTTTTTTTTTTCCCCTCTTTGTATTGGTGCAATGTCACGGTAAGCCTTTGGTCTGTATATGTGGGAAAATGTAACTATTGGTGGGGCGATCATTGTCAGGAATATAGACAAAGCAAAGAAAAAGACAGAGAAGGGACTGGCCTAAGGAGGTATCGAGATTTCTCTCTCTTTCTGTCACTTTCTTACGACGAGAAATCGCTCCCAACTGCTTTGCTCGTTAGCATGCACTCATGATATATATATATATATATATATATATATATATATATATATATATATATTTATTTATATAGATATATATATATATATATACACACGTAAAGGGTATTCCATATGGGATGCGACAGATTGTGGTCAGCATTCTGACACTTCAGAATTTACTTGCTTTTTGTCATGTCAAAAACCTTCTGCAAAAATATCCATTATAAATATTTTAAAAAATACCCCAACCGTAATTTTTTTGAAATTATTCATGTTCACGAATTTTCCCTGTATATTATGCAAATAAATTTACGCAATAAAGAGTGAATTTAAACGAAAAAAATGTTCTCTTTCACATAGAAACTTTTGACATTTGTCATAAAAGTTGTAAAGATCGAAAAAAATGACAGAAATGGTTTTTTTTTTTTTTTTTATTTTAAAGATTAATTTGATTTTTTTTTGGCAATTAGTTCGAGATATGGTAAAAATTAATGAAGTTGTAAGGGAGGGTCAGAATTGCTGGATCTGACGAAAAATCGTGCCACTTTCGGTGGAATACCCCATATATTTGTGCTTATGCTTGTAATATATGTGTGTATTTGTGTATATAAATAAAACTATATATATATATATATATATATATATATATATACAATGCAGAGTTGCTCTCATGGGACCGACAAGGACGTCTACATGTCCGTACCATGCGTTCTTGGAATAGAGGGTGTGCATCACATGGTGAGACAGCGTCTAACAGCTCAGGAAAAATCGGCGCTTCAGGCGTGCGCCGACAGCATTCGTAACGCACTTCGTGACTCTGGTATTCTTTGCGATACGAGCACAGAAACCGAGAACTGAGAAATTTCTCTCTCTCTCTCTCTCTCTCTCTCTCTCTCTCTCTCTCTCTCTCTCTCTCTCTCTCCCTCTCTCTCTCTCCCTCTCTCTCTCTCTCACTATTTTTCTCTCTTTCAAAATCAGGTAGAGAGAAGAGAATTGACAGTGTTCCAGCATCTCGTCCTCTCTTCACTCCTCGCGTTACTTTGTATCGAGAAATATCATTAAAAAAAAAAAAAAAAAACGATTTTCAAATAAAATGGATAATAAAATTTAACAATAAAATTATACAAATGTTATGGGAGAAAAAAAATTGTCATTACAAGATGCCAAGAATTTTTTTTATCTTTTTCGTCTTGGCAATCGTTTGTGATCGATCATTTATGGAATAAATCAAATCAGCTGATATGTTGGTTGGATATATGATATATATATATGGGCATATGCAGAGATGATTCTCGAAGGGTTTATGATGACTTGGATCATTTTGAGGTGAGTATTTCTCGCTCTATCGGAAATTAGAATCTCTCACTGCACGGATACTTAAACGACTCTTTCTGTCGCTCTCTCTCTCTCTCTCTCTCTCTCTTTCTCTCTACCATTCCATGAGGGTATCGAACTACAGAGGAAGAATGGGCTTGCTCGTAGAACAGAACTGGAGTTAGACGGAGATGAACGGTGGTCGATGCATAAGAGCACCTGCACTCGATATAGCTCACTTGCTACACACAAACATCTGACTATCGATCACGTATGAATGGATCCAATAGTATATATATATATATATTGGCACGACACAATAATATATTCTCAGGCTTTGCTCGAATTTATAATCATTTTTATATCATTTTTTTTTTTTCTATAATTTATTATTCATTGTTTAAAGTATTATTTTTTATTAAAAATTTGTGTAAAAATTACATTATATTTTTTTTTTCAATAATTTTCCAACGTAACTGAAGAACCTAAGCATGTGCCAAACGACAGGGAATTTGATAAAAAAAAAAAGCTACGAAACCGGAAATGAAAAATTTGCTTGTTTCCTTGTGTCGTCAGTGCAGACTCACAAGAGACGCGTCCCATCTGTGTCGTATATAAGTGCATTATAGAAAACAGCTGATAGGCCTCGACCTCTCTTATATATCCATTACCGAAATACGATATTTTAGACGAAAGCCAAAACTTCCTCGTGTATTCTGAATTAAAAAAAAAAAAAAAAACAACGAATAAAAACGAACTGAGAAAATAACGATCTCTCGTAAATTTTATCGTGTATAGTAATCGTATCAGATTCTATATTGTATATTTTTAGCATAAAATTATGGCATATTTTTCTAATATAAAAATATTCAATTTATTAACCTTTCATGTATATATATATATTTTTTTTTTCGTCACACTTAAAAACTTTTTTTTTTAATAATAAACTAGTGAACGTAAAATTTGAAGTTTTTACATTACGCTAAAAGTAATTAATTTTTCACACAATCATTCTTCCTGGCTCTGTATAAATATTTGGACATCTCTGGCCCTCACCCTTCATAGTTTTTATACATTTTTTTTTTTTTTTATACGAGGCACAATTTCATGATTGCCTAAAATCTAGGCGAGACGTTACATGGGGAGGTTGACACGCCACTTGACACTCTGACAGGTGACGCGTAAAATAACGCTTCGAATAAAAGTGGAGGCAATTTATTCGGAGCTGAAAAGCGAGCTTTAAACTCAACCGTTTTCTCTTGTTTTTATATCCATTTACTGGCATTAACCTCTTGATACGTAACAAAACGTACTTCTGTCACAAGTTTTTTTTTTTTTTGTTCTTTTTTTTTTTTTAATCACATACTGGAAGTGCGGTCTCTCCGTGAATTTTAGGGTCATGAGAGACCTGGTGAACTCGGACCAGCCACGTACCTGAGACTTGAACAGTGGCCAAGTCGCTGATATTTCATTCGTGATTATTGAAACGATGAGCGAGAGATATGGGGAAACCAAATTGGATGGAAATACAGAGACGTTTTTACTCACGAAACAGCCACGAAAGAATATTTCAACCGATGATCATCGCATAAAAATTGTCATAGTTGGCAGCGGCAATACCGGCGTTGCTGTAGGAATTTCAATACTCTTCAAGGTAAACAATTTCTCATATGGTTTAAGTCTCTTTTTTAATAACAAAATTTTCAACAATTCTATCTTTATTTTTATTTTTATCTCTTAAAAAAAATTTAATCAAATAATTAATTTATTAAAAGGTTAAAATAATTATTATTTGATAAAATAATGGAATTCTTATTTTTATTTCCCTTAAAAATTACGAGAAAATTCCATTTTTCTTTTGCAGATAATATATTTTTTGCTTTTGATTCTTTATTGAATTTTTCACCTATCTGGCACTACTGGCATTCAATTTTTCTCTCCTTTTATCGTTCCAAACGAATCTCTATTATTCCATTTCTAACACTCTTCGGGAGCGGGACGATCGGCTACGCGGATAAGCACTGGAAATTCAATCTTAGATCATGAATCTCGTGGCCCGCACCCGTAGACCATTTCTCTCTCTCTCTCTCTCTCTCTCTTTCTCTTTTCTTCTCAGGACGAGTTCCATTACTTTATCGATGCGCTTTCCTGCCCACGCATTTTACAACACTGACCCACATTTAATATCACACATATATATATATATACACACAATATATTTATATGTTCTCTAAGGTGAACTCGGTTATTAATTCTCGTTATTCTCAGAGAGCCCTTTCGTGTCCACGACATACAGCAACATTTTTTTTTTCTCGATCTTATCCGCACGTCGTATCGCTTTACCGATGTCCAAACTAATATATTTTCCTTCCCCACATTCATTACCGAGTTAAAACGAATATGCAAACATTTTAATAAAATGCACAATTTTATACCCATGCTTTGATTATGCATATAAAAAAATGAAATAATTTTTATTTTTTAAACATAGATTTAGAAAAATTAATAAAAATGAGCCGGAAGTGCTCGATTAACATAAATAAATATAAATACGAATGATCCAGATATGACGTAGAAACTTTTCTTGCCTTCAATCTGCCTAAATAAATTTTTAAATTATTCTTCGTACGAGAAAAAAAGAAAAAAAAAATCATTCACGACGAATACATTCATGAGGTCCAAATAAGAGAAGAATAAGCCCAACTGCGAGATAGCACTTTCTGTTTGGTGACCAAAAAAATAATTAAAAAAAAAAAAAAAAAAAAAAAACCGAGCGAAGAAACGAGAAACAAGAAGATGGGATGAAACGAGAGAGCTTCCTTTCTGGTGCTGCTGGTGACTCTTTTCCGTCTCACTTGTCGCGCTATCGGATCGTAGGGCGAGCATTTACACGTCGTCCTCTCTCGGCTTGCGCCCCCGCAAGCCAAGAGAGGACGAGAGAGAGAGAGAGAGAGAGAGAGAGAGAGAGAGAGAGAGAGAGAGAGAGGACGAAAGTGAGAGGACGAGAGAGAGAGGACGAGAGAGAGAGAGGACGAGAGAGAGAGAGGACGAGAGAGAGAGGACGAGAGAGAGAGGACGAGAGAGAGAGAGGACAAGAGAGAGAGAGGACGAGAGAGAGAGGACGAGAGAGAGAGGACGAGAGAGAGAGAGGACGAGAGAGAGAGAGAGAGAGAGAGAGAGAGAGAGAGAGAGAGAGAGAGAGAAAGAGAGAGAGAGAGAGAGAAAGAGAGAGAGAGAGAGAGAGATTCTCGTGCGCTTTCCGAGACTGATTTATGTTGTGCTCGAGAGTCTCCTGGAATATCCTTGAGAACCTTGAAATCCATACTGGGCCTGGACCCGAGAAAGAGAGAAGGAGAGAGAGAGAGAGAGAGTAAGAGAAAACGTTGACGACACACGCGGACTCTTATCGCGCCTGCTGCGATCCCCCCCCCCCCCCACCCCTTATACCTTAACGTACGAAAATTCAATTTTTTCCTTCTCGTAAACTAAAAACTTTTTCTTCCTCTGTCTCGTGATACTCTTCGGATACTTGTCACTATACTTGTAATGTAATGTCACGCTTTTTTCCGTTCTTTGTTTTTTTTTTTTTTTTTACGCATCGTCATTCAGTACCAGAAGCAACTCTGTGTCTTCCTGTCTTGTATCTCTCACGTTTCCTCGCACTGGTCTGGGTAAACCGAGTCGTCAGTCTCGTGATGCATGTTTTCTCGTTATACGCAAGTTTCTCCCCTACGTGTGCGATACCCAATTTAATATTTAAAAAATAGAAAAAAAATTCTCAACAAAATTTGACAATTAAAAAAAATTTAGTTTTATTGTTATGAATTATTATGGTAATAATGATAAAATCAATATTAATAAAATTGTCACTTTTTTAAATAACAACTGGCATGGAAAATCACTAAACATATCGCGTATAATAATTATTATTATTATAAAAATTTTTGGTTATACTTTTTTATTCAATTTGGTGCATTTTTGTTCCACCTTTTTACATGGAATGTGCAATGTGTTATGCACGCCAGCGCCAAAGTGGCGCGAGGGAGAAGTATAATGGATATTTATTTCCGTCCTCGTTTCCGTTTTCATAATTATCATATCCATACGTATATTTATGGACAAATAACCGCATCGAAGTGACCACCGAGTCGTCCTGTCAACGGATACGAGGGGGTCAGCCTCGGAATCCTTATTATATTTAATTATTTTTCTTCCTCTTCTTCTTCTTCTTTTGCTTTGAACTATATATACGCATTACGTACATTTTTTATTAATCCAATTGGTCTTGTTTCTTTTGATATCTTCGACGTTGAAAACTCGACAAGATTTCATCAAAAACTCGACGAGAGTTTACCAACGTCCTTCCATCATTTTTTACTCTGCCTCGATAAAATAATAATAATTTTACCATTTTTTTCTTATTTACAAAAATGTATTTTCTTTAGAAATTATCGGGCCTGTCATTAAAAATATAAAAAAAAAAAAAAAATCCCGAATGACTCGCGATAAAAATTGCTTTGATCCTTCATTGACTGACCGTAACAAATTTTCTTCCTCGAATCCGAGGACGAGGAAAAAAAAAATTCTCTCTATGCATGACATACGCGCCAAAAAAAAAAGCTGACTGTTCTGGATTGACAGCCCACCTGGACACGTCAATGCGACGCGATAACCACAAACCTTCGACCGTTCAATAATCTTTTAGGTTAACTTTATAAGAGAATCAAAAAAATCAATCAAAAAATTCCGTAGCACGAAAAATCTCAGTGTCCTCGCGTGTTTCATCGCGAGTGTCGAAAAAATTCACAAAGTGTCAAGTCGTGAAGATTCCTGAAAAAAAATAAAAAATAAAAATGCTTCCCTGGATCGAGTACGTTAAGCTCGCGATGAAAGGATGAACGATCTTCGGTGTTGTTCGACAAATTGTCGAAGTCTCACCGAACGCATCAATGACATTATAAGCAAGTACGAAAAGAGTTTGGGCCCTCAATGTCCTTCCAATTGTCCTGGAAGCCTCAAAGAAGGACATTTGTCAGGCTCAAGGTCACTCGTTCAAGGACAAGGATTTAAGGCCACTTGTCCAAGGACATTTTTCAATACTTCGCTGCCTCTCACCTCGCGGACATCCTGCAAGAGATTTCAGTGTCCTGCAAGACCAAATTCAGCTTGTAATCCTTGCGAGAGACCAAAATGTCCATCCGATACGATTACTCCTGTCAAGACCAGCGGGAGACACACGTGTCCTTCAAAATCAACGACTTGTTGCAATCCTTGCGTAAAATTTTCCTCAGGATGTTTTGATAATCCTTCGAAAGGTTTGTCATCGTGTGATGCTCAAAATGGCAGAAAAAAATGTCCACCAGTTTCATGCACGAGTTCTAAAATTCACGAAGTTTATCCAGGACCAAATTTGCAACGATATTTGTCAACACGAGGAATTTGCCCCTCGCTTAAAGGAAGATTATCACTCTACGAGAGTAAAGGATCATTTCCTTGCAGTCCTTGTTCGAAAAAGAGCCCAAAATTCAATCTGGGAGTCACTGAATGCTCGGAAATGCCATCAGATGACATTTCTGGACAAATTTCTACGAGAAAATCTCGTTTGGCTGGGCCAATATCGACCAGTTTGTGCGATGATGTCGAGTCAAATAATCGATGCAGATGTTTGCCACCAAGCTCTCGTACCCCAAAAAATGTTTCTCCACCACCAATCTGCTGCTTGGATTCGGCCAATGATCGGCCTGGCAGTGGATCGAATTGTGGCAGAATTCTTTTTTGCACAAATGATCCGCCATTTTCGTCACCCACCCTGGAGAGAGAATTTACAAGTAGATTCGTGAAGGTTCAAGTTTGCTCACAAAGATCTTCCGGAAGTATGGCGGGGCCACCAAAAATTATGGATCTCTGTCGATGCTGAAACAATTTTACAGTTTTGAATTTTTCTCGTCGATGGACGTGGAGCAATCATTAAGAAGATATAATCGACTTGGAATCTCTTGAGTGAATCAATTGAAGATTTTTTTAATAATAATTTTGAAGATAAAAAAAATTGATCCAATAAATTTTTCAATTTCCAAAAATATTGAATAACGATCTACAACAAAAGTTTTACTTTTTTTAACGACTATAAAAAGGTCAAAGAAGGATAAAGAGGAGAAAAATCAAATTTGCTGATAAAATCTTCGATAAATGTTGCATAATTATTGGCAATTATGCATAGCGCCATTTCTGAAGATTTTTCCCAGTTTTACAATGAGTAATAAATATTAATGAGAAGGGATATTAACAGAATATACTGAGCTCTCCAAATCTTTAAAGTATATTAATCGACAGCCTCAAAGAACTATGAAAAATTTTAATCAAAAAAATTTTAAACAATCGTCTCAAAATGGTCCAGTAAATCATCGAATAAAAAAATGGTCTAAATTATAAATTTCGAAAGGGGATAAATTTAAAAAATCACCAAAGAGTGGTAAGCACGATATGAATGACAATTGATGCTAAAGACATTGGATGATTTTTTCCGTAGACATTGGAGTAATTTTTTTTATTAAAAAATCGACTTGACTGGAAAAACTTAAACGAAGAGGAAGATCATATTGTGAGAAAAGGAGGTGTAATCCTGGCCAGAAAAGTGAGTGGTTTGAAGGCAAAACAGGAGAGTGGATATTACTGAACGAGCTACCGAAAAACTGCACGCTCGTTTACGATCCCATAATGAATGGGTCTCCGCTGAAAATCCACACGAATGTTATATAACGATAAAAAAAATGATTGTGATGGTGATGATGGAATACACGGTCTCTCCCTCCCTTACCTGCGTACTCTCCTTTGGTCTGGACTTGCGAAACATGTCGAAGGTACAACGAAAAAAATGCCCCGAAGGGATTTTATACCCACACACACACACACACACACGAGACAGGTCCAACAGCGTAATTACTCAGGAATGAATTATCGCGTGGCGTATAAATTTTAACATCGCATGTGCTTTTATGTCGAGAAGACAAAACAGCCAGGAGGAATTTGCTTCACGTCGTACCAAAATATGGAAGAATATTAACTCGCTGTCGCAGCTCGTTGACGATTGAAGCACCGACAACGTTTATTTCACAGACAGAACAAAAAAATCAAGTACAAAAATGAAGAAAAATATAAATATAAGCATTTTGTTTAAATCTTTATTTTTTTTTAGTCAAAAATATCCAGCCTAGAAAAATATGATCGAGTGAAAAAAAAAAAAAAAACGTTATACAATGAGAGAAAAAATATTATTACGTCGAATAAGATTAACGACATTTTGGTAAAGCTGAGAAAGAAAATAACGATTGGACGTTCGATCACGTACTCGTGGAAATATATATCAAACTCAATGGGGAGAGATCTTGAGAAAATAATCAAGCAGGACGACCTTAATGATCCTTCGCATTAAATTCTTCGCTCAGCACCGTCGCTTTCTCTCTCTCTCTCTCTCTCTCTCTCCCTCTCTCTCTATTTCTCTCTCTGTGAGCGTTGCGCGTCGATCAATCGAGCATGAAACCATCGGGAGTGCGAGATGCTGGTCCCCCACCCCAACCAAAGCCCATTAATGCATCAACGTTAACCACATTCCATCTCTGCGGTCCCTCTAACCGGATCGAATAAAAATAATAAAAGAATAAAATAAAAAGAGTGTGGAAAAAAATTATTAAAAAATAAAATAAATAAAAGAAATCGAGAGAGCCTCTTTGTACTCTTCTGGATCGAGGAATAGCACTCAATGACTAACGAAGTAGTAATGAATATTGACGTTTCATCGAGAGGATATCGATTATCAAATTATTAATAAATTTGATTTTTTTTTTTTTTTTTTACAGCGTTTAGCATCGGAATTGGTTTTCATCGATAAGAACGAAAATCTCGCTAAAGCCGAGGCAGAGGATATTGGTCATGTCGCAGGTTTTTTGGGAAATCCAAAGGTCATCGGAACCAAAGGTTATCCAATTAATTGATTTTTAATAAAATGTCCAAATATAAAAAAAAAAAAAAAATCGTGATAATTATTTCTCATGTAAATAATAAACGATTATTGTTAAATTGAGCGATAAATAATTACTTTGAAATTAAATAATCGATTAATCAAATATTTATTTTAGTTTAATAATTTTCATAATTGGAATTAATTATCAGACTACAGTTTGGCGAGAGACGCAACAGTTTGTGTGGTCACCGCGTGCGCAGGTGCAGGAAAGGGTCAAGAGGGCAAATCGTCTTTGCTCGCTGATAATTTAAAGATGTTTAAAGTGACGATACCGAATGTTTGCAAATTTGCACCCAACAGTGTACTCGTAATTGTCACGCATCCAGGTGCTTTGAGATTTTTTTTTTTTCATTCTTCAGGAAGACAAGAAAAAAAAAAAAAAAAATTACAAAAAATCTAAAAGCCTTTTCTCGTCACGAAATGGCGTGTTCATCGTACCGTTTCAGTGGACATCCTGTCTTACGCGGCAATGAAGCTGTCTGGCTTTCCCTCAAATCGTGTTATCGGCCTCGGAACATTTCTCGACAGTTGTAGGTTACAATATTTTATCTCGCGTAAGCTCGGAATTTCGGCGAGCTCTGTACAGGCTCTCGTTATTGGAGAAAATGGTCCAACTTCCGGTAAAATTATTAGACCTGTATTATTTATTTATAAAAATTAATTTCCATTAATTTAAATAATTATTTCCAACTTTATTTTACTTTTTAATATCATTTGTTTAAGCTTATCGATCAAGCTTTAAATATATATTAATTAATTTGATTAAAAATATGTATTTTTTTTTTTTTGAGCCAGTTCCTGTTTGGTCGACTGTCAGCGTGATGGGAATAAAACTGAAAGACGTGAATAAAGAAATCGGTGGTCAAAATGATCCCGAGGGTTGGTCTGAGCTTCACGATAAAGTAATCGACAGCAATGTCAGTATTAAGAGGAGAAAGGGCTGCTGTAATTGGGGACTTGGTATATGCACTGCTGAGATCGTTGATGCGATCGTTAGGAACACCTGCGTATGCATAACAGTCTCGACCTTTGTTCAGGTAAACGATAAAAAAAATAATAATAATCCAACTACGATTTATCAAAATTTCTTCAATTCTTTAATAAATAAAAATTTCCATCAACGATTTAAAAATATTTTGAGATAAAAAAAATCGTTTAATAAATAATCATTTATTATTTTGAAAAATGTTATTCTGTTATATTGAAAAAGTGGATGTGGATTTTTATCTCAGGGCTGCAGTCACGGTCTCGAAAAGGACGTTTTTATGTCACTCCCTTGCATCGTCGGTAGAAACGGAGTTCAATCTTACGTACGACATCTCTACACTCAACAGGAACAACAGCTGACTGTTAAATCATGTAGAAATATTTACGAGGCACAAAAACCGATTCTCGATCAATTGGAATGATTTTCTCATTGTGACTATAAAAATTGAAGAAAGAGAAAAAATTAATTCCATTTTTATAAAACCCAATTATTTTCGTAACAAAAATGCCTTCGTCTTTTATTATAATCCGCTTGATAATGTATTTTATTATATATTTAAAAAATTTATGAAAAATGAAAAGTTGAATTTTCGTGGATATTATTTTGACAGCAAATAGCCCGCACCTTATGGCAGCTAGGGCGTAAAATAATTTTTTTTTTCACTGTCAATATATCACGCGAGTTTTCCTCTTTCCACCTGTACATATAATGGCACCTACTACGTTGATATTTCACCTCACGTAGGACAAAATCCGACGTGAATTCGTTTTAATCCTGAGAAATGAGCGTGACAGGCAGCTGTTACGCTATTTTTTTTTTTTTTTTATTCCACGCCATTTTCGAGCGAATATACGAGGCACATTATCTCGTACACTATTGAGGCTTAAAAAAAAAAAATCTCGGTGCGGAAGTGCGTGGAATTTTGGATTACGAAAAGTTAAAAAAGCAAATTGTTGAAATGAAAAAAAAATAAATAATAAATTTAAACAAGAATTAATGAGCTAATTTTACAGATAATAGTGTACAAAAAATATCAATAAATTATTCAAAAAATACAAACAATACTAATAATAATCTTAAAGGATAATCTTGTTTTAAAATTATTTAATGATTTTTCTTTACAATTTCCATTCTTTCGTTGTCTTTTTCATTTATTTCTAAATTTTTTTCGCTAATAAACACACACAGAGAGGGAGGCAGCTGATCGCTATTTACTTATTTTTTTATTCCACGCCATTTTCGAGCGAATATACGAGGGACACTATTGAGGCTTAAAAAAAAAAATCTCGGTGCGGAAGTGCGTGGAATTTTGGATTACGAAAAGTTAAAAAAGCAAATTGTTGAAATGAAAAAAAAATAAATAATAAATTTAAACAAAAATTAATGAACTAATTTTACAGATAATAGATTACAAAAAATATCAATAAATTATTCAAAAAACACAAACAATACTAATAATAATCTCAAACGATAATAATTTTTTAAAAATTATTTAATGATTTTTCTTTACAATTTCCATTCTTTCGTTTTCTTTTTCATTTATTTCTAATTTTTTTTCGCTCTAAACACACACAGAGAGGGAGGCAGCTGATCGCTATTTACTTATTTTCTTTATTCCACATCATTTTCGAGCGAATATACGAGGGAAAAAATCTCGGTGCGGAAGTGCGTGGAATTTTGGATTACGAAAAGTTAAAAAAGCAAATTGTTTAAATGAAAAAAAAATAAATAATAAATTTAAACAAGAATTAAGGAACTAATTTTACAGATAATAGTGTACAAAAAATATCAATAAATTATTCAAAAAACACAAACAATACTAATAATAATCTCAAACGATAATCATTTTTTAAAAATTATTTAATGATTTTTCTTTACAATTTCCATTCTTTCGTTTCCTTTTTCATTTATTTCTAATTTTTTTTCGCTATAAACACACACAGAGAGAGAGGGAGAGAAGGAGAGAGAGAGAGAGTGTCACGTTCGTCCGGTGATTCATTATCCACCTTGCTAACGAATGCGCCAGCGGGGCATTCGTTACCCCACTCAGGCCAGTTATTCTCCCCCTTTCTCTCTCTCTCTCTCTCTCTCTCTCGCACACACACACACACTTGAGTCACACTTTTCTCATCCGTAATACACGGCTTTATCCCGACGCGATTCGTCGCTTCAAAAAGCCGCCGAGATGAAAAAAGCGAGAAAGAAGGAGAAGGCGAAATGAGGACTGCCAAAAAGATGCCAACTCTTTTATTCAACGAGAAAAAAGTGCCAAAAAAGGGGGTGAGGGGCGAGAGGGAGGCTGGAGAAGGAAAGGAGGGGGGACGAGGTTTTCGTTGCCTCGGGCACTGAATCGCAAAAATGTAAGAAGAGATATTCTTCTCGCTTGCCCCCAAAGAATTTTCGATGCTGCTGCAACCATCAACGACCAAGAGATGAACGAAAAGAGTCGCATATTCAAGACTCTGCGTCTTGCTGTATAAATATATAATGTATGTATATAGAGTGGTATGGTATTCAAAAAGAGTTTGCGGCTTCGTGTCGGCTTCCGAGAGGGGTCCAGGCCCATTTTTCTGTATTATCTCGATGACGCGTCCCCGAAGACCATAATTTATAAAGCTGGATCGCCCCGCGCCCTCTCTTGCACGATCGCGCCCAAGTAATGACATAATTCCCGCAGAGTCTTCCTGGGCTCTTTACGCAGACGTTCTACTGTAAATTATATATGTATATATATATATATACATTTACAAAAACGCCAACTATATATAAACGTTCTAATGTACATTATATATATATATATATATATAACCATATATACGTTTATATATAGGGTCTATATATCTACGTCTACGTCTACGTCTATATACATAAACGTAATTTTTCTCACTCACACGTACATATCTTGTTTTTCTTCGATAGTAAAACAACGACGATCCTTAAAGGCCAAAAATGGTAATTTCTCAATGTATTATGAGAATCTTTGAAAAATATTTTCGAGCACTTTGAACTTTTTAATTATTTGTGATTTTTTGCTGTTCGTTTGCGAGCTTTTTCTTGACAAGGAGAAAAGTTTTTTTGTTTGTTACGACTCAGCTGAGTTCAGAAACACTTAGTGTCCTGAGAGGCTGAGAGGCTGAGGGGTGCTGCTGCTGCTTTAATACTCGTGAAATATATTTAATTCTCTCTTCTTTGACCGGGATCCAAAAAAATTGAGGCTATATGATGAGGCAAAGCTGGTAGAGGAATTAGAGAGAAGAAGAAAGGGTTGAAGAAAAAAAACTAAATGGTTGAAGAAAAAACGGAACGAAGTGTTATCGTCCGCTCGGCACGAGAACCATCAGAGGGTGTTTGTGCCAGGACAGAACGCGGTAGGTACTCTCTGCTAATTATATTTTTTATTCGAGAGTTCCCCCTCGAGGATATAATACCTCTGAGGCTTCTGTGTCCTGTGTGGCGAAGAGACGAGATACGTGTCGTAGTCAGCAGCACGGTAAGAATGAGAAAGGATGAACGCGGAAATAGGAAAAAGAGTGGAGAAAAAGACAAGGAAAAAAAATTAAATATAATTGTGATAAAAATAATTGTGAAAAAATTATTTAAAAAATACTTATTTTTGAATTTTTCATCGAATCATTTGATTTCTCTAGGAAATTATTAGTGGATTCATGATGATCAGGATAAAATTTTATAATAATTTTCTTGCATTTTGGTCAATAATAATAAGAAGAAAAAAAAAAGGGTTATAAATTTTGCTTTGAGATATATCTGTACTCTCTAATGAGGAGGCTGAGGAGATACTGAATCATGGTTTATCTGAAGATTTTATGATGAATCACGAGAAAACTTTTACAATTTTGTTTTGTTTGGTTTTTTTTTTACAATCGATAAGCATTTTTACTATATTACTTTCTGATTTTTTTTTCCAAATGACTAATCAATTGTTACGATAATTAATAGCCATAGTTGATATATGTCATACTATGATGTATTTATATCATCGTATAATATGCGAATGAGCACGGTAAGAATGAAAAAGGATGAACGCGGAAATAGGAAAAAGAGTGGAGAAAAAGAAAGGAAAAAAATGAAATATAATTGTATTTCGATTAACTCCGAGCTTTGACTCCATCATGAAAAAATTATTTAAAAAATACTTATTTTTGAATTTTTCATCGAATCATTTGATTTCTCTAGGAAATTATTAGTGGATTCATGATGATTAGAATAAAATTTTATAATAATTTTCTTGCATTTTGGCCAATAATAATAAGAAGAAAAAAAAAAGGGTTATAAATTTTGCTTTGAGATATATCTGTACTCTCTGATGAGGAGGCTGAGGAGATACTAAATCATGGTTTATCTGATGATTTTATGATGAATCACGAGAAAACTTTTACAATTTTGTTCTGTTTTTTTTTTTTACAATCGATAAGCATTTTTAGTATATTACTTTCTGATTTTTTTTCCAAATGATTAATCAATTATTACGATAATTAATAGCCATAGTTGATATATGTCATACTATGATGTATTTATATCATCGTATAATATGCGAATGAATACAATGAAAAAGCTTTGCTCGTAAAATTGAAACGCCAGATGATCAGTGAGACAGTAAATCGCAGCATTCAGTAGGAAGAACAGGAGAAAGATCAGAAGCAACGAGGGATCCACACACGGTCTCACTCGACAGAGAGAGAGAGAGAGAGAGAGAGAGAGAGGGAAAGTGAGAGCGAGCCTGATTGAGTTACGATTTAATTAGGCCACACGGCCAATCAGTAATTAAGATATCCACTAATCAACGCCCGAAGTACCTGCTGCCTCTCCCTCGGGCTCGATTTCGTTTTAACCTCGCTAACGATTCGATTCACAATTTTTTTATTTTCATACGTTGATTCCATTTTATTTATTTGTCTTCGTCTCTCTCTCTCTTTATTAATTTTTTGCTCCTGAACTTTTGACTTTGATACTATTGCATTTAAGCTTTGCGTCATTTTTATTCGTAAATCAAAAAATTATTATTATAATTATTCGTAATAAAAAAATTTCAAAAGGTCCTAAAATGCTAAAAAAAAGCTCGTTATGTTGAAAAGAATTTGAGAGAATGTTTTTTTTTAACGACAGAAATTGGTCAAACATGCCGAAAAATTTCCAACCGATTTAGAAAGTTCCAACTGAACTTACCCTCGAAGTTTTCTCTATTAAACCGTTGGTCCCATTTTTTTATAATAAAATGGCGTGGATGCCCACAGAGAAAAAAATATATATGTCGAAATATTACAGCTAATTTACCAAAAGTGTCCCAACTGGGTCTAGAATATTTTTTGCTATTAAAGCGTTTCATTTTCCATAGGAAAGGCCCCTAATGCCTGGATATTCGCCGAGGAAAAATTGGCTAAAAAATGCATCCCCGATGAACGATTAAATTTCGTTTCTCTCTCTCTCTCTCTCTCCGTATAGAATTTGGCTCGTCATTTGGGATTTTCGTAACGATATAGCGAAGGGGACGTGAACGAGCTCTCCTTCGTTTCTCTTGGCTCGAGTGTGCGGAGAGATAGCGTTGATTGTAATTAATAGCCGGCGATTGCAAGCGGACTTCGTGGCCGGTTAATTGTCGACTGGTGGGGAAGAGTAACGACGGGGACTCGCGCCACCGCGGGGCCTCCCTCTTCCTTGCCATCCGCCACACACTCGTTCGATCGAGCGGTTTATTTTCCTTTTTACATGAATAAATGTATATAAATTTACATTATTCTTCTTTACATCATTTTTTCTGTAAAAACAGGCTTGAGGACTCCATTATCATTGGAGTGACATGCAATTGTACTTTGGGTTTTTGTACTTTGGGACAGTTACATCTGTCACATTCCACAGAATTAAAAAAAAATCCATCCTCCTAAATAAATGTTAACAAATATTATTTATGCATAAACGCGTTTACAATATCGTTAATTTGTTTGTTTTATTGATTAAAATTATCTGATAAAAAATAATATATTTTTTATTATTAAATCCACCATCCATTAAATCCACCATCCAAAGGAAAATAAATGTATATAAATTTACATTATTCTTCTTTGTATCATTTTTTCTGTAAAAACAGGCTTGAGGACTCCATTATCATTGGAGTGACATGCAATTGTACTTTGGGTTTTTGTACTTTGGGACAGTTACATCTGTCACATTCCACAGAATTTAAAAAAAATCCATCCTCCTAAATAAATGTTAACAAATATTATTTATGCATAAACGCGTTTACAATATCGTTAATTTGTTTGTTTTATTGATTAAAATTATCTGATAAAAAATAATATATTTTTTATTATTAAATCCACCATCCATTAAATCCACCATCCAAAGGAAAATAAATGTATATAAATTTACATTATTCTTCTTTATATCATTTTTTCTGTAAAAACAGGCTTGAGGACTCCATTATCATTGGAGTGACATGCAATTGTACTTTGGGTTTTTGTACTTTGGGACAGTTACATCTGTCACATTCCACAGAATTAAAAAAAAATCCATCCTCCTAAATAAATGTTAACAAATATTATTTATGCATAAACGCGTTTACAATATCGTTAATTTGTTTGTTTTATTGATTAAAATTATCTGATAAAAAATAATATATTTTTTATTATTAAATCCACCATCCATTAAATCCACCATCCAAAGGAAAATAAATGTATATAAATTTACATTATTCTTCTTTGTATCATTTTTTCTGTAAAAACAGGCTTGAGGACTCCATTATCATTGGAGTGACATGCAATTGTACTTTGGGTTTTTGTACTTTGGGACAGTTACATCTGTCACATTCCACAGAATTTAAAAAAAATCCATCCTCCTAAATAAATGTTAACAAATATTATTTATGCATAAACGCGTTTACAATATCGTTAATTTGTTTGTTTTATTGATTAAAATTATCTGATAAAAAATAATATATTTTTTATTATTAAATCCACCATCCATTAAATCCACCATCCAAAGGAAAATAAATGTATATAAATTTACATTATTCTTCTTTGTATCATTTTTTCTGTAAAAACAGGCTTGAGGACTCCATTATCATTGGAGTGACATGCAATTGTACTTTGGGTTTTTGTACTTTGGGACAGTTACATCTGTCACATTCTACAGAATTAAAAAAAAATCCATCCTCCTAAATAAATGTTAATAAATATTATTTATGCATAAACGCTTTTACAATATCGTTAATTTGTTTGTTTTATTGATTAAAGTGAACTGATAAAAAATAATACATTTTTTATTATTAAATCCACCATAAACATAATTTTGCACACAATCGATCGATCGAGCGTTTTATTTTCCTTTTTACATGAATAAATGTATATAAATTTACATTATTCTCCTTTACATAATTTTTTCTGTAAAAAGAGGTTTGAGGACTCCATTATCATTGGAGTGACATGCAATTGTACTTTGGGATCTGTCACATTCCACAGAATAAAAGAAAAAAAAGTCAACCATCCTCATAAATAAATGTTAATAAATATTATTTATGCATAAACGCTTTTACAATATCGATAATTTGTTTGTTTTATTGATTAAAATGATCTGATAAAAAATAATATATTTTTTATTATTAAATCCACCATAAGTATAATTTTGCACACAATCGATCGATCGAGCGTTTTATTCTCCTTTTTACATGAATAAATGTATATAAATTTACATTATTCTCCTTTACATCCATTATCATTGGAGTGATATGCAATTGTAATTTGGGATCTGTCACATTCCACAGAATAAAAAAAAACAAGTCAACCATCCTCCTAAATAAATGTTAATAAATATTATTTACGCATAAACGCGTTTACAATATCGTTAATTTGTTTCTTTTATTGATTAAAATGATCTGATAAAAAATAATACATTTTTTATTATTAAATCCACCATAAGTATAATTTTTGGCGTGTCTATTTGATTGTCTCTTCGCGATTAAAAGCATTCATAATCGTTTGCAGATACGAGAGTTACTCCGTGAGGATATATATACATTCGCGTTGAGGGCGTGCACGATTCATCCTCTCGTCGTTCTCGCAGTATCCGGAGGAAGACCTCTTGCCAAATAAAAAAAATAATATATATATATATATATATATATATATATATATATATATATATATATTCTTTTCTCTCTCATTCTCTCTATCTGTCTCTTCTCCTTCGTGCTAGAGAGAAATCCTCTCGCATCATGATTTATAAACCCATCGAAGCTCGCGCGAGTTTCACGAGCATGAGAACAGCTGTTACGATATAGCTAAAATGGTCCTGAAATGTACGTAGTACGCGAGAGCAACTATATAACGAATATAGTCGCCCACGGCATCTCGAAACTCCCACTATACGTATACATATACATATATATGTATTTGATAGTATAATAGTAAATATATATATGTCGTATGAACACGTATGAACGTATATAGAGTGAGGTGGGGCAATATGGACCACTAAAATTTTTCAACCCCATAACATCTGCACCAATGGGATACGAATTAAATTCAATTCCGATCGAGTTTCATCACAAATGTTGAGATTGATAACGCACTCGAAATTATTATTTTTTTTCAAATATATTTTTTGCTCGATAATATAGACGACCGGAATATTTCTATTAAAAAAATCTACCACCGAGGCCCAAATCAGAATTTATAAAAATGAAATTTCAGCAGAAAGATTGCAATCCATCAAACTGTGGAATCCAAATATATTTTGAATATTTTTTCAAATCGATTACTCATCAAGTTCTCCTATTGTAGGTGCTTTCTCGATATTTTTTTTTTCTGTTCGTTAATATTCCAGATAGTACCAGATACAACTTTCAATAACTTCCTATTCGATTTTTTGTTCAAAGCAAAGAAACAGCACGATTTATATTTTTTTGTGAAACGCCTGGGCCATTTTCCCCAACATTATCCTACGTACATTAATACATAGTAAATATTATATATATATATATATAAACATATATAATATATATATAACATATATATATATATATATATATAACACACACGTACATATGTATATGCAAGAGGTTACATCTATTTGATTCGATGGTTAAATCTACTCTCGTCGTTTGTATTATGCTCTCCGTTTAGTCTCGTTTCTTCACGTTTCTCATTTTCTCTTCTTATTTCACGTTGTTTTTGCACTCTTGGCGTTTGATGTGTGTACTACCGAGGGAAAAGACTCAACGATATGGTTGTATGAGAAACTATATACTTGTACGAGTACTATATATATATATATGCGTAATAAATATACCTGGGGCGATAGCGTTCATCTTAGGGGGCATACATTGCAATGTAAGCTCGCTCTCCATGAGTTATGACGAGTACTATATTTCCTCTCACGCTTTGAACATCGAGATAGTGGACTACAAGATACACAAAACTCGATCTTTATCTTTCTGTAGATACATTTAGTTTAAATAATAAATAAATACAGCATAGATAGAATTTACTTAAATTTTTAACTCATAAAATAGAACTTAAGTCTGTTCAATGTTTATCCCTCAAAATTTTTTAATTCATTAAATTCCTCGAGTAATAAAATAATATTTTTCGAAAAAATATTATAATAAATTTTTTGACATTTATCTATTCAATCATTTATAATTTCGTCTTGTGGTACTTTGCGTGAACGAATTAATTTTTTCATCCCTTTTTAACAAACAGATTCCTCTCGTATCGATCTTGGCAGATTCCTTTGACACTGACAGAGATAAAATGACGATTTTTCCCGAGTGAATTGGCGGGACCTCTCTCGTCGAATTTTCAAAGCTCTCTCATTTCAAATCGTATTATCAAACAGCAACGAAGTGAGTTTAGGATATGATTAGAACATATTTAGCATATCGGACAATGACACAAACAAAAAAAAAAAAACATCCCCTATAGATGCAGAAGGCACGTCAGGCACGAAGAGGATCGGTATGCACACGCATAGGAAACGAGTCATGTCGCCTCAGTGCGTAATTACCATGTCGAGGTCTCGTTGCCGATATCTCCTATATAGTATAACCATATATACATATACATATATATATATATATATATATATATATATATATATATATATATATATATGCACGACGAGAATGGAGTTTAAAATAATTGCTTAGCGAGACAATTTGCAAAATTGCTCTATTATATACATCGATCGTCGAGAGTTGCTATATGCTAAAGTATATAAATATAAATACATAAAAAATATAGTTTACATACGTCCAAGTACACATACATATATATATATATATATGGCTATATCGATGGCTCAACGTCAAAAAGGCATACAAGTTATTCTGACAAATAATCAATACGCCCTTTAAACTTTAGGCGTTCGATATGTGGCGTTACTTTGGCGGCTTTTTCTCAGTACTTTTTTACAGTACATGAGAAATATAGAGAGAGAGAGAGAGTAATGCGTGTCGTGCCTTCGGCAATTTTATTTCTCCGAGTAAAAGTACGCGTGTCTGTGTCTGTGCCTGTGTCTGTGCCTGTGTCTGTGGCTGCGCCTGCGTCTGTGTCTGTGTCTGTGTCTGTGTCTGTGTCTGTGTCTGTGCCTGTGTCTGTGTCTGTGTCTGTGTCTGTGTCTGTGTCTGTGTCTGTATCTGTGTCTGTGTCTGTGTCTGTGCCTGTGTCTGTGCCTGTGCCTGTATCTGTGTCTGTGACTGTGTCTGTGTCTGTGTCTGCGTCTGTGGCTGCGCCTGTGTCTGTGTCTGTGTCTGTGTCTGTGTCTGCGTCTGTGTCTGTGCCTGTGTCTGTGCCTGTGTCTGTGTCTGTGTCTGTGCCTGTGTCTGTGTCTGTGGCTGCGCCTGCGTCTGTGTCTGTGTCTGTGTCTGTGTCTGTGTCTGTGTCTGCGTCTGTGGCTGCGCCTGTGTCTGTGTCTGTGTCTGTGTCTGTGTCTGCGTCTGTGTCTGTGCCTGTGTCTGTGCCTGTGTCTGTGTCTGTGTCTGTGCCTGTGTCTGTGTCTGTGGCTGCGCCTGCGTCTGTGTCTGTGTCTGTGTCTGTGGCTGCGCCTGCGTCTGTGTCTGTGTCTGTGTCTGTGTCTGTGTCTGTGTCTCTGCCTGTGTCTGTGTTTGTGTCTGTGTCTGTGCCTGTGCCTGTGTCTGTGTCTGTGTCTGTGTCTGTGACTGTGTCTGTGTCTGTGTCTGCGTCTGTGGCTGCGCCTGTGTCTGTGTCTGTGTCTGTGTCTGCGTCTGTGTCTGTGTCTGCGTCTGTGTCTGTGACTGTGTCTGTGTCTGTGTATGTGTCTGTGTCTGTGTCTGTGTCTGTGTCTGTGTCTGTGTCTGTGTCTGTGTCTGTGTATGAGACGTTGTAAATATTCGTTATGGAAATTGAGACGCAGTGGGACCAACACATGGCTGGACTTTTCGTATATTTTAAAACGATGATTGCTGTACACACGATGGATGATTACCCCATTTACCTACAGCGAGAGTGCTGATACCGCGCGATCTGAGCACTTGTTGCAACACACGTATACATTACATGTGGTGTATGCACGCCAGGGTATCAGAGTAAACGCCCCCTTTTGATCTTTTGATATGCAACGAGATTTTTACATCTTGCTGGTCCATTTTTCCCTATAACGATCGCGAATTATCGCGTTTTGTATTTTGTGTGTGTGCGTGTGAGTGTGTGCACCTTTCTGCATCAAGGAGAGGAGAAAACGGATGCTGGACATTTAAATAAAAAATTTGTGGTCATTTTATTTTTCAATTCATGATCGAATCGCGATAAATAATAATTGAGAATTTATAGAACAATCGGTAGATTGTAATTTTTTTTTTTTTTTCAGGCGAAGACGACAAGCATCAGCTGCTTGGAAAATATTCCACTAAAGTTTATTTTCAACTTTTACTTTCATCTCTTTTTGTCCAGATGAAATGGCCAATGTCTGGTAAATGAGCAAACATGAATAAAAAACACTTCTAGCTCACGTTTGTAAATGATTTGCTCAAAAAGCCTGTCCAAATTGTTTCTCTTTGAATTTTTGAAATTTGAGCATTCAAACATCACGAATTTCTAATTTTGTCGTTGAAGTTGAAACTTTCATCACGAGACGTCCCAGCATCCATCACTAAATATTCTTTTACTCCATTTCTCGTTTGAGTTTATTCGTACAGGCAACGGGACTTTTACTTGGTAACAGTGACGGTGGGCACGTAGGCTCGAAATTCAGAACAAAAAAACCCGGAAATATTACGAACCCATGGACCCTCGTTGCGTCAGCACAGCCAGACCTATTCTTCCTACCATATATATGTATGTATATATATATATATATATATATATATATATATATATGTACCCCACCATATATACCCTACTATACATGTATGTATATCTATATGTATATATATATATATATATATATATATATATATAGTTTTATACGTTATAAAAATTCGCTATAGGACACGAGCTTGTTCTATAGCATATTTTCTCGTTGGTTGCTGAACGTGATTCACCAGTTGCACGAGACATTTCTCGACAAGAAAATGTTTCATTCATTTTCATAATCATGCCGCGTTATCCCACGATATATACACAATTATTTCGCCATTTGCATCTCATACATTTCGTCATGCAACATCACGACAAGTTCTCGGTTACAAATGTCATGGCCACAAGTATAGAGAATCGATGAGAAATTTTTGAGAATTTTTGATTTATGATTAGACAGTCGAGGGTATCTCTTGATTCGTCAATTGCATCTCGTGTGCCTTTCGTGATGCAATGTGATGACAAATTCTCGAGTATGTAAATACGTCATGATAAAAAAAAAAAGGATTGATAAGATATGCGATAATAAAATTGCTTCATGTTCCATGTCCGGTCTTATATTCTATGACACATAAATTTTATTTTTTCTTAAACATTTTATTTTAGAATGAAAAAGGCATTAGCATTATTATTATATTAGAGATTGAAAAATAAATTGTTTACATAAAAGGTATGATGTTTTTGCATTAAATTTGATGCTGAAAAAATTGATAAAATATTTATTCAATGATTTGTTAAATTATTTATTTTTCACAGTCACGAATATCTCGTTGTAAGCAGCTGGTAAAATGACCGTGAGCGCGTGCGCAAAACGACCCCACCTTACCTCGAACTCTCTTACAGTCCTACGTGCCAGTCGTCATTCACTAACTTGCAACGTTACTGTAAAAATTGCAACATTTTCTTAAATTTGCTGCTATCAAAAATTAATTGTACAGTTGATTAATTTTTTTTTTCTTGATAAAATTTTTTTGTTATTCTTGATTTTTTTTTTTTATAAACGAAATTTTTCATAATTTCAATCTTAAGGCACGAATTGCGTGTTGCTGGCACGCACATTGCACGCGCATGTTTTCTATAAAAGTAGGGGACAAGGTCGACTCCCGTATCACACACCTCCGAACTGTCGGAGTAGCCGGTAGACTCTCAGAATTTCTCGTCGAGTTTGTGCTCCGAAAATTTCACTTCTTCGTTATTCGTGAAGGAAAATAATAAATTACGAGTGATAATAAAAAATTATAAAAAAAATTTCTCCAAAAGGTAAGAATTATTTAAAAATATCATTTTTTTTTTTAAATCAAGATAAGGAATTAAAAGTGTCATTTTACAGCTCGCATTAATAACCTCTCATGAATGAATTTCATTAAAAACATATCAGTGCTAAAGAAAACAAATTTTATCACAATTTTTCTTATTATTGGTAATATTAAAAAAAAAAAAAATTAATAAATAATTTTGGTGTCCGTTGAAATTTTTGTAAATTTCTTTTAAAAATTATTTTTTGGCTACGGGCTTGATTGATAAATTGACACAATCACGAGGGTACAATGTCCCGCGTATAACTTTAGTATATATATATATATAGAACGAACACACTCACACAGAACGGATCCATGAGCGATAAGCATAAAGTATATAATGAGGCCAAGAAACTTTTATCCATTCTTGCTGCTTGCACGTTCGTCATTCGTTTCATATGTTTCAATTTATTCTTGGGTTGCCATCAGCTAATAAAAGAACTGCTCTGCCCCACGGTTCGTCGAGTGTGTGCGTAGTGCCGGCTTCTTCTAGAATTCCACGTGGGGTTGTTCACCTTCCGTGCATTTAAAACGATTTAATTTTTTAAAAATAATTTATAAAGTCCATTAAATTTTTTTATATTTTTCTTCATCTTCTTAAGGGATGATATTATTTTTTTTTCACGCCTATATTTGTAATATATTGAAGGGTGAAAGACGCAAGGTCATGGAAAACTTTATCGATTATCTCATTTTCATGCCGAATGAAGGGGATGAAGGGGATAACCCTCATACGACCTTTTGTGACCTTGACAGACAAAAGCTGACGTTATGTAACATTTTTTTTCCCTATTATTCTATTTGTTTTTAGTTAAAAAAACAAAATGGCTACATTGAAGGATAAACTTTTGAGCGTTGTTACGCAGCCTGTGGCTACGGGGAGGAATAAAATCACGATTGTTGGTGTTGGCCAAGTTGGTATGGCATGTGCTTTTAGCATTTTAACGAAGGTAAGCCAATTAATTTTCTGTTTTTTTTTTTTTTTTCTTCAATTTAATGGATTTAAGGAAGAAATTTAAATATCAATAAATCAATTAATGAATTGATTAAATTATTGAATTAATTATATGAATAATTTTGTTTGATTATTAAATTTAAGTTGAATTTAAATAAATCCGAATGGAATTCGTTGTAATTTTATTTTAATTTCAGTGTGTCTCGTCTGACGTTGTACTCGTCGATGTTATGGAAGAAAAATTAAAGGGCGAAATGATGGATTTACAGCACGGCAGTTCTTTCTTAAAAAATGCTCGTATAAACGCCAGCAGTGATTATTCGATCAGTGCAAATTCGAGCATCTGCATCGTGACAGCTGGTGCAAGACAACGCGAGGGCGAGACACGTTTGGATCTTGTCCAAAGAAATACCGATATTTTCAAAGGGATTATTCCCCAACTCGTTAAATTCAGTCCAAACACGATTCTCTTAATTGTATCAAATCCCGTTGACATTCTGACATATGTCGCTTGGAAATTGTCCGGTTTGCCGAAAAATCGTGTTATCGGCAGTGGAACTAATCTCGATTCGGCCCGATTTCGATTTTTACTCTCTCAGAGACTGAACGTTGCACCGACATCCTGTCATGGCTGGATTATCGGCGAACACGGGGACACCAGCGGTGTGTTTGAAATTTTAATCGAGTCCGAAATTAATTTTATAGATAAAAAAAAATCATTATTTTCTTTAAAATTTTATCACCTTTTTTTTTTCGCTGTAATAAATTTAATACAAAATTTTTTGAATTTTAATTCTTTTTTTTCTCGTTGATTAAATTAAACGTTAATTTATTTATTTTATTTCGTCTAGTTCCCGTCTGGTCGGGTGTAAATGTCGCTGGAGTTCGTCTACGAGATTTGGATGAAAATGTTGGCACTGCCAAGGACAAAGAAAATTGGGGTGACATTCATAAGCAGGTCGTTCAAAGCGCATACGAGGTCATAAAACTCAAGGGATACACATCATGGGCAATTGGTCTCAGTATTTCAAATCTTGCGTCAGCTATTCTTCGAAATTCCAATCAAGTTCATGCCATTTCGACCATGGTTTCCGTGAGTAATTGCATTCTTTTTTCTTTTTTTTTTAATTCATTAATTTTTCTACCCTATTCTAGATTTAACGAATTTTTTAAAATAATTTATTCTTGATAAGACGGAATTTTTTTTTTTGCCAATAATGTCAAAGGGTCAAAAGATACTTGGCGAATCCTTTAATCGAGGAAATTACGTCACATATCTAATGCCAATTTCGGGAGATAAATTGATTTTATATTTTTGACATCTTAAGGTGCTGCAGAAAAAGAATGAAAAATTTGCTTCACCATTTTATTCGAAATAAATAATATTAAAAAAAAAAAGTAAATTTTTTACGAAGAAAAAAATCAAATGATACAAAACTTTTAATTGAATTAAAATTTATACAAAAAAGATAAATCGTCAATTTTTATTTTTTTATTTTTTAGGGTTTTCACGGCATCACACAGGAAGTCTTTCTCTCCGTTCCCTGCACTCTTGGCGAGGACGGCGTGACTTTTATAGTTCAGCAAAAACTTACCAAAGACGAGCGTTTTTTGCTACAAAAATCCGCCATAACAATGGCCGAAGTACAGGCAGATCTCAAATTTTAACAAAATTCCCACTTTAGTTTCATTTTCAGAGAGTTTATGTATTCGTGACTAATTATTCATAATGTCGTAAATCATTTAATCGCGTATTTTTTCCATTATCAAAGTCATTTTTGTTTTTTTTTTTTAACTGACTAAAAGTATTACTAATTTTCATGGCCGTAAACTCTATTATCAAAATTACTATTTATAATCTCGTGGTATCCGAGTTTTTATTTATTTAAATTACTAGATAAATAATATTTGTATTTTATTATCGTACGATAACGAGCATGCGTGTCCTAATTATTACTGCCAATATAAATTTCATAATTATTATCAAAAGATTGAATATTTAAATGTAACAAAAATGTGTCGAAGATTATAAAATTTATTCGTATGATACCTTTGGAATTCTTTCGTTATTAAGCAGGATAATTAAAAAAAAAAAACAAGGAAAAAAACAAAGTATTATATTTTTTGGTGCTACTCAAACAGCCCCAAGAAATTCACACGCTTGCATTTAATTGCTCGATGTGTAAATGTTAAATAAATATTATCTGTACGAATCAACATCGTCTAAATGATAATAATTTTTTTCCAATTCCATTATTTTTTCTCATTTTTCCGAGTATTATCCTCGGTGTATTTATATTCTCGTGGTATCCCAGTTTTTATTTATTTAAATTACTAGATAAATAATATTTGTATTTTATTATCATACGATAACGAGCATGCGTGTCCTAATTATTACTGCCAATATAAATTTCATAATTATTATCAAAAGATTGAATATTTAAATGTAACAAAAATGTGTCGAAAATTATAAAATTTATTCGTATGATACCTTTGGAATTCTTTCGTTATTAAGCAGGATAATTAAAAAAAAAAAAAAACAAGGAAAAAAACAAAGTATTATATTTTTTGGTGCTACTCAAACAGCCCCAAGAAATTCACACGCTTGCATTTAATTGCTCGATGTGTAAATGTTAAATAAATATTATCTGTACGAATCAACATCGTCTAAATGATAATAATTTTTTTCCAATTCCATTATTTTTTCTGATTTTTCCGAGTGTTATCCTCAGTAACCATGGAATCGTTTGACAAATGCTGTCAGTCGATTTTTTTCCAAATGTCGTCCCGTTCCTTTCCCTCGATTTACAAAAGTCCGCAAATTTTATCATTGAAATAAATTTTTAGCGTGCAATGTGACAAAGTTTCCGATTGAAAAATCTCATCGAGGATCGAGAATTTTTATTCTCATCTCTCAGTTTTGCTCGAAAAAAAATGCGCCAATTTTTCAAGCTGTCATCACGACTTGCCTCATCAGGAAAAAGCTTTTTCTCGTTGGATAAAAATTATTTTACATCGAGTCGTTTATTCGGCCTTCCACCGACGATTCTGACGAAAATCTTCGCGGAGAGAAATCAAAGATCGGTCTTAAAAAAATCGTCGGAAAAAAAGGAAATACAAAGAGCGGTCAGTTTTGAGTAAGCAGACTCGGCAAAAGCTGCCTGAAAAAAAAAACACACACACACAGACACAAAATTTCTCGTAAATTTTTATTTATTTTCAAATCTTCATTACTGATGGCTGGTAATTCATTTTCATTCAGGCCGACGCCATGTTTGAGAGAAGATCTTTTGTGCAAAGTGGCGGAGCCTGTGAGAGATGGATTGGACAAAGTAACGATAGTTGGTGCTGGAATGGTAGGAGTCGCTTGTGCCAACGCGATTCTTTTTCAGGTAAAACAAAAGAAACGAAACAAAATGATAAATTTTCTCCAATTATGATAGAAAAAATATTTGTTTTTTTTTTTTTCAATTTTACAAAACACTTAGAGAATAAGCAGTCACGTGGCCATTGTCGACGCATTTCCAAAAAAGCTCGAGGGCGAGGGTATGGATTATTGTCACGGCCGGACGTTCATAGGTGACCCAAATGTCGAGTACGATACAGGTGATAATTGTTGATTAATTTAATCAATCAATCAATCAATTAAAAATCTGTAATAATGTGTAAATGATCAAAAACAGTAATATATAAAAATAATCCAAAAAGATATCACTGTAACTTTTGAAAAATATTTTTAAATCGCCGTAAAAATGAGTTAAAGTTTTGTTAAAAAAAAAAAATCTTTCCCTGTCAGATTTTTGCGTTGCAAGTAACTCGAGGGTCGTTATCATAGCCGCGGGTGCACGCCAAAAAAAGGGCGAAACAAGACTCGATTTGGTTCAACGTAATACCGATATTTTTAAGAATATCATACCACCTTTGGTCCAGTACAGTCCAAACGCTGTATTTATCATAGTCGCAAATCCAGGTCTTTTTTTTTCTCGATATGATTATTCAATCACGTATTTTTGAGAGCAGAAAGAAAAAAAAATGTACAAGTTACCGATTTTTATTTGCATCGATCGCAGTCGACATTCTTTGCTGGGTCACTTGGAAAGTTAGCGGTCTTCCAGTTCATCGAATAATCGGCAGCGGTTGTCACTTGGATACGGCAAGATGGCGATACATGATCGGTGATCGAATCGGCGTTGCGCCGAGCTCTGTTCACGGTTTTATTATCGGCGAACATGGTGACAGTCAGGGTGAGTCGTAAATTCATTCAAATTAATTATATCAGATGTTTTTTTATTCATCAAGTCTAAGGAAACTTATAAGTCTGCTCAGTTATAAATAATAATTTATACAAAATAAATCGAGTGACAAAGTAATGAATAAATTCCATTTTGAATTAACGACTTCAGTCTGCAAATTTACGTAACTGAGAACCGGAAGTTGATTTATAAAAGTATATGGTGTTACGCTACTGCTCGGAATAAAAATCTTACATGATCACTGAAACGAGATAAAGAGAGAGAGAGAGAGAGAACGAGGTCACTCAAAATTCGAGAAACCAATCTTACAAATTTCTAAATATATTATGTTTTTATAGTACCTCTGTGGTCAAGCGTCAGTATCGGGGGTATACTTCTTCGCGATATTCTTCCAAATATCGGGCTCGAATTGGACGAAGAAAGATGGAACGAAATTTCCAAGGACGTTGTCAAAGCGTACATTTTAATTTAATTCAATGAATTTTTAATCCCCTTAATCCTTAATCAACTAATCGATGAATTAATTAATCAATTATAATTATTCAGTGTCCTATTAAGTGGAATAAATCAATTGAATTGATTTATTTTTTGGTTTATTGTTGTCTGTAGAGGTCCAACAGTTCGATGTTTAAAGGGTTATTCCAATACTGCAGTTGGTCTCTCAGTAGCAGATATTACGAGAGACATACTGTGCAATAGTCAACACATAAAATCGGTATCGACATTTATTCAGGTTGGTCTTCTTTTTTTCTTTTGTTTTTATCAGCCAAAATGTATAAAAAATATTTATCAAAAATCAAATGGTTGCTGTGATTTTACGTTATCATTTTTTGTTAAGGGACATCACGACATTAATCACGAAATGTTTCTTTCCCTGCCCTGTACAATCGGTGAAAACGGAGTGACCCAAGTGATTCGAATGCGAATGACGGAATACGAGAAGAAATTACTTCAGAATTCTGCCGATGTAGTTTACAATATTCAGAAAAGCATCAATTCATGATTAATTATAATCGTCACTTTTTTTTTTAATTTCGTTTAATAGATGAAAAATTCCTTGGTAGAAATACCAAAATTGTGTATGAAATAAAAATTGTGTATATTAGAAAAAAATAAAAAATCATCTTATTAAAATTAAGGAGAGATTCCGTTGAGAACTATAATTAAACGAGCAAATTTATTTAAACTTTTACTACATATTCTTCATTTCTGATTGACTTTCCGCCTAAAATTTGTCGACAAAAAAAAAACTACAATATGAGATATTTGCACTGTACAGTAGAAAATTATTCGTCGAAGGATATACGGGTTTATCGTTATCCTTGAAGCAACGAAATATCTGGCAATCGACCCGCAGTTTTCCCTATCGATCCACACTCGATTTATCGCGTGTGTTCGTCACAATGAGCCACGAGAAATTTCGACCATGATGTAATAATAATAAAAATACTAATACTAATAATAAAAATACATGGACACAGGAATATATCCATGTACAAATATAAAGATGTTCTGTTGGACTGATTGGCAAATACATCTGTTTGGCAAATTATATAACGTCAGCTGGGAGCTAATTCGGCGCCATTTTTGAATAAAAATTGAACTCTTGAACCAGCTCGATCAAAGTAACTCGCGGTTGAATAATTAATGGTTTGTCCTTTCGAACCTTTGAGATATTACCGATTGAGACCATCGAAGAGACATTGCCGATTTTCCACAAAAAAAAAGAGTTGCCGATTTTCCGAGAAAATAATTTTTGACAAATCGACATGACGATTTTTTTAATCACAGTTTAAACAAAAATTAAATTGTATTATTCCTGTTGATCAAGGACTCACGGAAGGCATTAATTCTTTATTGGAAATTAAATCGATCCGTCGCTTCTATTTACCGATTTATATCGTTCGATCAACGATCGTGTGTATTTCTCACACGTACAAAACGAGATTCCGGATGGCACGGAAAGGTCGTAATTTGGCCCCAGGCTAGGCCGTCGCAAGGTGATTGAAAGATATGAATAAAGTCCGCGAGATGGCGCTCCTAACCGGTTTTTAACCCGATTCCGCGGCTCGATCGGTTCACAAAGCTCTCAGGTGTGTCGCTTCTCACATATATTACGTATTGCTGTATCGTGTAGATGCTAAGAATTGTATATAAGGCAAGGAGCAGGGAAGTACAAAAATGTCGAATCACCCTGGCTCTAAAAATCCCTGAAAATTTTATTTTTCATCCCAAGCACCATTTTTTTTTTTCAGTATAATCGTCGAAAAATATAATTTCATCGAATGATATTTCTAAACGTCGAATTAACGATCTTTCACAACAGATTTTTAGATTCATATTTATGTTTATAAAGTAGGCAAATTTATAATAATTTTAGCATGGCCGATCGTTTAACGATCTTACGATTAATTTTGGAGTTCAATAAGTGCCAAAATCAGCCGCGAAAAAATCGTCAATGAAAAAAATTATTCTCAAATATCCATGCAGAATATTAAAAATCCAAGAAGTAAAATTTCTTAAAATTTCAAGAAAGAAATTCTGTATGAAATTTCCGCTCAGTTAGCAAAAAAGTTAAGTGGAAAAGTTTTTTTTTTATGTAATTTTTTTCTTCATAGTTATTTCAGCAAATAATTCATAAAATGTTATGAAAGTTGAAAGAGTTCCACTTAAAATTAGCCTACGAAAAAATTGGAAGTGTCGAAAGGCAAAGTACAAAGTGCAAAAATCGCTACAATTTTCCCTTAAGAATAATCAGACGTTGAATTGAGCGGGTACAATAATATCAAAATACGTTCCTGACCCGCCTCTCGTTTCATTTTATAAAAGTGGAGGTGGTACATTGACAAGCGGGTCTGTTCAGGCCCCGTTTACCCGTTTCCTCGGTTCGGCCAACGACAGTAGAGCTCAGTCAGTAGTCCAGACAGCGCGGCAAACGTCGGTCAGCTGGTCAAGCTCGACGAACTCCTCCATGGGTTCACTTGACGTAAAAAAAATTAACTAACAAAATAAAATTCATTTAATTCGTTGAAAAAAGTACGCGGTAATGGTGTTACCGATAACGAGGCCAAAAACACAAAGAACAATAATTGATTTCACGGAGAAATTTTGAGATTAGGCTAAATAATTAAAAAAAAAAAAAAAAACAACGAAAAAACCAAAAAATAAATAACGATCGAAAACTTAAAAAATAATTTGAGGCCCCTCAGAGGGCGGTCCGCGCACCGCATGTGCGCGAGTGATTCAAGTTTTTTTCCTAATTATTATTATTATTATTATTATTTTTCTTTAATCGATCCAACGATCTCGATCGTTCGTACATCCGACCGGAAGTCCCTCTTGTGGACTTCAGGCGCTGGAGCGTCGAGCTGCTCTAACGCGTCGCGTTGTCACAAATTTTGTTGCTGATTATTTTAACGGAGTAGGGCAAAAAGGGTGCGTCGATCGGTCAAATCATTCGACCGGGAAATGACTGTGTCGTACGCGAGCGAAGTGCCAAACGGATCCAGCTTTGGCTGTTTCTGGAGGATCCTCATAAAGTGAGTCAAAGTCACATTTTTTTTTCCCATCAATTTTAATTTAAACAATAAAATAATAATTTTGGTAAAATTGAAAAAAAAAAAATTATTTACAAGAATTGATCGTTAAGGAGGATAATTAATTTTTAAAATAATTATTATGATTGATAATCATAATTATTAATTAAATAAAAAATTTGTTATTGAAATCGACGATACGTGGGTTATCGTATTAAGGACAAGAGTGATTATTTTTATTCACACTGTGGGTTTGGTGCTCGACGAGTTGGTTACCGATGTCAGGTGGGTTGAGTTTGACACTCCATGCCTATTGTTCGCCAGGGCACCTTACAGGGGCCAGCCAGGGGGGCGGGGAGTGGCCAAGGGGGTGGGGGAGAAGTACTCGGTGACAGTGGCGAAAGAATGAATAACTCAGTCATCTGTGATTTTGTTGACGGGACTTTGATGCAAATGTTTTATTTTTATTTTACGTGTCTCCCGATTGATATTCAATTAGCATAGGAAGCGTTTCATCCGCTCGATCATTGGTCAAACATTCCAGTCTCGGTAATTCTTATTCTAACAGTGAATTTAAAAATAATGCCAGACAGGAAATACAAAAAATTGTTATCATAAATTTAATATTATGAGAATAATTTTTTTAACTATATTTAAATTTTTATTGGCCAAAAAAAATAATAATTATTTATTCAGGACGAGCTCGTAATTTTTGACAATGATCGAATGAATTTATACGGTTGTACATGCACGAGAATAAGATATCGTGAAGCATTACCGATTTTTGGGCAACGTTGCAATTCTAACTTTCTGTCATTTCGTTGATGGGACTTTGATGCAAATTTTTTTTTTTTCTGTTCAAGTGTCTCTTGATTGATATTCAATGAGCATAGGAAACGTATCATCTGTTCAATGGTGACTCAAACATTCCAAGCAATTTTCATTTCGTCAGTGAATTTAATAATGACACCCCACGAGAAAAAGTTTATCAAAAATCATTATTTTTATTTCGAATTGGGGAAATAATTTTTTTTCTTTTTTTTTTTAGTAGAATTTAATTTTTTATTGGCTCAAAAATTAAAAGCAATTTGTTAGGAGAGCTCGTAAATTCAGACACCAGTCGAATGAATGTATATAGTCGGTCATGTACGAGACGAAGATATTGCGATATTGCGGAGCACTCCCGATTGTTGTGCAACGTTACAATTCTAACTTTCGACTCGTAACTCCGCAAGTGCCTGGTGTTATAGCACCGTATATAGGACGTTCGCACACCACTTTGACTTTTCTCACATACACATATGCAGTAATCTCGTATTTGTCATTTCAGTAATTCAAAACCGTCAACTTTTAGTTAGCGATAAAAAAAAAAAATGTGGATCACCTAAGAAATATTTCGAGCTGTTCTTTTGATGTACAAAAATCTTTTTTTTTAAATTGTAGCTATGTGAATTTTATAACGAAATTACTCGTTTATATTACAGAGAGTAATTTGCATAAAGATGAATGAAAAAAAAAATTAAAAATATTCCAGGCTGCGCCCACGATGTATTCAAATATCGTTTACATTGTATTAATATGAAAAAGAATTTACATTAATTGATTATGATTGCTGTATCGATTTTATAAATAAATAACTTGTCTACATTATCATGTGTGAAAAATTTACATAAAAATCGTCTATGATGTGATATCAAAATACTCTTTATAGAGATGAATATTATGAGTGTGTCTTTGGACGATTTTTACCTCATTTTATGTGACGTTTACGAGTGTATATAATATTCACATAAAGTTTATGGAAATTTCAATGACTTGGTACGATGATCACCTGGTCTGTCGACTACCCATAACTGAAAATATATCCTCAGTCTCACTCTTTCTCTATATTTTAATACCGGTAGGGAAACAGGAGAGTAAATCTCGCGAATGAGCCAAGATATAACGAGTATTCGATGAGTATGAAGAGATGATAGTTTTGAGTAAAGGACGCGTGCAATCTTGTCACTGACATCATCTCGCTTCGACGGAAGAGAAGATGGCGGGATGATTTTTCTCAATATATTCAAATTTACAAAATTATAATTTTTCTGTAAATTCTCCTGTAAGAATTTTAACAAAATTAAACAAATTTAAGATGAAAATCTCTGGTAATAATGACTTGCATACTCTGAATTGTTACATTTATTTTGAACATTAAAAAAATATCCAACTTATTGAGTTAAGATAATTGTTATATATATATATATGACTATTAAGAAGTTAGTCACATTTTGTTAATTAACGAATAATAAAATTCTTATTTCCATTTAATTAAAGCCACTTCTGTCTCTCGCTCTTGGTCTACATTCCTCGAAATAATTTCTTTGCGTGTGTCACAAATTTATACATAAAAAAAAAGCAGAAAATTCAGCTGAAAATGCAACTGCGTATGAACGATAAAAACTCCAGATAAAAAAAAAGACACGTTATGGTGATCTCTTACAGGATCACTTGTGCAAACATTTCTGGCCCGATGAGTGAGTCACATGTCCGATAAAATTGCGTAGAAAAAAAAATATATATATATATAAAACCGAAAATTTGCCTGCTAAAATGAGCATCATTAAATAGGAAAAAATGCACAATGATTAATTAAATCGTGATTAATTGAACACCGTATTAATATCACTTATCATAATTTTCTAGATTACTCATAATTTTATCATTAATTAATCATAATTTTATCTTCAATTATTGTCCTATACACATTTTAGGGGAGACATTGCTTATCAAAAATTTTATTTCAAGATTATTTCGAGCTCATAAAACGGAAATATGTTAAAATCTCATAGAAAAAAACAATGTGACAATTAAATCATTTCGGCATATGAGAAAAAAAAAATTATTTATAGTTTATGGACCCAGTGAGACAAATTTTTCAGTCTTCAAACTCAGAAGGAAAAGCTCTGGCTGTTTTTGCTGTCTTACTTGCTTGTTTGTCACTGTACGATTTGTGTGTTCAGATTTTTATTCACGTAAATACACAAGAGATGACGCACGAGCACGTTGTAACGACAAAAAAGTTTACAAAATAAAATCTATACGAGAATATTTTAATAAATTTTATTGTTGAATTTAATGTGAAGACAGTGAGAATTTAATTATAAGATGACTCGTTAAAAAAAAAAAAAGTCCAATAAATATAAATAAATAGATAAATGAAAAAAAAAATGATGAATTATTTAATTGATTAATTAATTAAGCGTGAAATTTATTTTATTTATGTCTCATTTAGAATTCAACGCCCACGAAGGTCGCGTGTGTGATTCTGTTGGATGGTAAAACGGTACTATCGAGCATATTCGAGTGGGGAATTTGTGCAGAAACGTCACGCTCGCTTTCCTTGTGCCAATCTCACACGTATACGATATAGATATGAGCTCGATTCTCGTCTCATCGGTTCTATTACTATCGAGAGAAAAAGGAAAGAAAGTTTCGTTATATATGTATAATGTCCGTTGGATAGCCCCCACCTCTCACTATTTTTCATCGATTCTATAAATAATCCTTGCCTAGACGAGAATAGAAAATCTTTCACCACGTCGACTTTCGGACTCGGTTTGTTTCTCGTGTGCGTCGAGAGTGTCGCGAGCTAGTTCCTTCGAGGAAAGTCCGGATCAGCAGAGATAGCGTAAAATCACTTTGCTAATAGCTGCTCACTTCCGGTTTCTTCTGTCGTACTTGCATGGTCACTTGCACTCGCCATTAATTAATATACACGCTATATATATATATATATATTATATGCTGTAAAGTTAGTGATGGAAAACGGAAGGGGCACACCTTGGCTACACATTTCACCGTTAATATATGCAAATATTTATTATTTTATTTTACGATATTTTCAAATGATTTTTCGTAGTGTAAAAATTAAAAATATTATTAAGAAAAAAATCAGTAATTAAAATAATTATGAATGATTTTTTATTTTATTTTTTTTTCATTGAGAAGACTTCTCATTTTTATTAGAAAATTTCGTATGTTTTCCGTTCTCTCTCATTACATGAGGTTGTTACATATTATCGTGACTTCATGTCTCCGCCAGATATTTATCAGTCAATGTCTCCGTGAATCAGTCAGGGCGAATATCAATATTATGAATTATTTTTTATTTTATTTTTTTTTCATTGAGAAGATTTCTCATTTTTATTAGAAAATTTCGTATGTTTTCTGTTCTCTCTCATTACATGAGGTTGTTACATATTATCGTGACTCCATGTCTCCTCCGGATATTTATCAGTCAATGTCTCCGTGAATCAGTCAGGGCGAATATCAAGGACTGACATGCAATGGTGGGAAAAAATATATGTGTGTGTGTGTGTGTGTGAACACGAGGAAAATAGACACAGCGAATACATTAATAAATTATTACGACAGTCTCTGTCTGTGTATTGGTAAATTTTATGCACTCGGCGTGTTTGACACGAATTTCCCTCGATACTCATATGAACTCATTCTATCGACAATTTGAATATATATACGGCCATTTCAATGATTTACAGCTGAGAGTTTTTTAAAATTATATTTAAAAAAAAAAATCACCTTTTTTATCCAGCCAAATTATTTTAATAATTTTTGTTATTAATTTCCATCGTTACTCATATATGGACTCATTCTATCTACAATTTGAATATATATACGACCATGTCAATAATTTACAACTGAGAGTTTTTTAAAATTATTTTTCAAAAAAAAAAATCACCTTTTTTATCCAGCCAAAATATTTTAATAATTTTCGTTATTAATTTCCATCGATACTCATATATGGAATCATTCCATCCACAATTTGAATATATATACGACCATGTCAATGATTTACAGCTGAGAGGTTTTTAAAATTATATTTAAAAAAAAAAATCACCTTTTTTATCCAGCCCAATTATTTTAATAATTTTTGTTATTAATTTCCGTCGATCACTCATACGGAGACTGAATATTCGATCGAAAATTATATCATTATTTTACTATAAGAAGAATTATTTTATGTACATATTTTTTTTTGCATAGCCAGTATATTTTTAAATATTTTTAAATTACTTCTCGTAGCTGAATTAAAATCTGACTGACATAGAATAATCTGAATTGGTGAATGAAAATCTGACATTTTTTTTATCGATTTTTTTTATTTATTTTTTTATATGAATCGATTAAATTGAATACCGCATTGTTCTCGATGTCTATGACACACATTACGTTCGATATTCTCAATTGTCTCCTTCTCTCAGTGACATTCGACTAGGATCGTGATGGCGATACGTCCACACATCGTGCCAGTGACACGAGTTTTCCCTACTGGCGAACATAAAAGCAACGATGCGTTTACTGTATCCTGGCAATGCGCGTTCACATAACTCCACGCTTTTGATTCTCGTATTTCTAGATTTTTTTTTTTTTTTTAATTTTTTGCTATTGTAATATAAATCGAGTTTTTTGTGGCTTATTTTGCTGCCAAATCACTTAGAAACGCGAAAATTAGCCTGGGGGGCATTTTACAAGCAACTTATAATATATTCATTCGTTTTATATTATATACATATATTATATTATATTATATACATATAATATATTATATTATATACATATATTATATTATATTATATACATATATTATATTATATATATATATATATATATATATATATATATATATATATGTTATGTATGTGTACATGTACATAAATACATATATGTAATATTCATCATTGCCGGCGCACGTGTCGACAGCTGATTCTCCGAGTCACACTAAAAGTTCAATCGCTTTTCTCTCTCTCTCTCTCTCTCTCTGCAGGTAAATGGGAACGAGAGTTCCCATTCACTACAGTCCCATTCAATCTCCCGTGCATTTCTCCCGTGCTTTTTTTTCGGAAACTTTTCAATTTATCAAAAATTATATTTTTTATTTATTTATTTATTTATTTTTTTCGTCCATATTTATTTTTTCGATCATTGACTCGTGAGAATAATTATCATTTATTCTACGCAACATTTTACGATGATTATGATGATGATGATCATCATTATTATTCTACGTTTCGATCCAGTGTATATATATATGATGATTGACGTTGATTGACGTCCTCGTTCTCGAATAAAAAACTCTCGCCAAAATTCACGAGGGATATATTTATTTCAGGGACTTCCTGGACCTCCGCGAAATTCTAATCATATTCTCTTCAGTCTAGCCCTCGTGGAATTTATTCAATCGAATTTTTTAACATTACCAGTGAGCTTGAAATTGATTTTATGTTTTTTTTTTAAGACGATCATTTATCATATTGGCCTCGAGCATCCCGGGTCTCTTCGTTCTCCATATAATTTATTAGAATTTATTGATTTATCAGCATTATTATCATTTATTATGACACGGAAAGAAAATGGGAGCGTTTTAAAAAAAATATAAATATTTTATATATTTGTTGATTATCAGAAAATAAATTATACAATATTATTTTTATAATAATTTTTTGTGCCCACCTTCGATCGAGCCCCGGATGAATTATGAACAGCTGCGAACTCGAGGGTGTCAGTGACAAAAATTGCCGAGTCAAATTTTGCACGCCATACACGCGCAATTCGTTCACTCGCAAAAATAAAGAGATAGACACGAACGCGATTCGTAACGCGACGTACACACCAAAACTCGTTTTCTCTTCCGTTTGAACGAAAGACATTTATGCATGACTCGCAAAAAGTTTCCACTGGTCCTTGATCGAGAGAGACATACAGATTGGTTGGCAAGTCCACGGGCAGACAGAAGAGAAAGAGGCCATTATTCAGGGTTCGCCTGAGCGCGCGTGTGTGTGACTTTTGCGGGTTAAACGTCGCACAGGGTCGGCAATTCGTCTTTTTTTTTTTCCTCCAAACCATCGACGATAATATGTCTGCTGGGTCAGGCTCACACCTGTAATCTATAATTCTTTTAATTCTTTTTTTTATCAAAAATTGATTAATACAAAAATTAATAATAACCATTATTATTAATTAATAATTTTTTTATCGTTCAACTTTTGGGACTTTTGTCATATTTTTTGAATCGTCTATTTTTTTTCTGTATAAATCATGTGTTCTGCATACGCGAATCTTAGAAGAAAAAAAATTTACATCCTTACGTTGAATTTTCGTGGTTTGATAAAGTTAGAGGCGAATATGAAAAAAAAAAAAAAAAAACGCTTGAAGCTTCTAGAAATTTGTTAAGTAAATATTCCTGTCGATTTTTTTTTTTTGTCAAGTCCTCGGGCAGACAGAAGAGAAAGAGGCCATTATTCAGGGTTCGCCTGAGCGCGCGTGTGTGTGACTTTTGCGGGTTAAACGTCGCACAGGGTCGGCAATTCGTCTTTTTTTTTTTCCTCCAAACTATCGACGATAATATGTCTGCTGGGTCAGGCTCACACCTGTAATCTATAACTTTTAATGCTTTTTTTTTAATCAAAAATTGATTGATACAAAAATTAATAATAACCATTATTATTAATTAATAATTTTTTATCGTTCAACTTTTGGGACTTTTGTTATATTTTTTGAATCGTCAATTTTTTTCTGTATAAATCATGTGTTCTGTATACGCGAATCTTAGAAGAAAAAAAATTTACATCCTTACGTTGAATTTTCGTGGTTTGATAAAGTTAGAGGCAAATATGAAAAAAAAAAAAAAAAACGCTTGAAGCTTCTAGAAATTTGTTAAGTAAATATTCCTGTCGATTTTTTTTTTTTGTCAAGTCCTCGGGCAGACAGAAGAGAAAGAGGCCATTATTCAGGGTTCGCCTGAGCGCGCGTGTGTGTGACTTTTGCGGGTTAAACGTCGCACAGGGTCGGCAATTCGTCTTTTTTTTTTTCCTCCAAACTATCGACGATAATATGTCTGCTGGGTCAGGCTCACACCTGTAATCTATAACTTTTAATGCTTTTTTTTTAATCAAAAATTGATTGATACAAAAATTAATAATAACCATTATTATTAATTAATAATTTTTTATCGTTCAACTTTTGGGACTTTTGTTATATTTTTTGAATCGTCAATTTTTTTCTGTATAAATCATGTGTTCTGTATACGCGAATCTTTGAAGAAAAAAAATTTACATCTTCACGTTGAATTTTCGTGGTTTGATAAAGTTAGAGGCAAATATGAAAAAAAAAAAAAAAAAACGCTTGAAGCTTCTAGAAATTTGTTAAGTAAATATTCCTGTCGATTTTTTTTTTTTGTCAAGTCCTCGGGCAGACAGAAGAGAAAGAGGCCATTATTCAGGGTTCGCCTGAGCGCGCGTGTGTGTGACTTTTGCGGGTTAAACGTCGCACAGGGTCGGCAATTCGTCTTTTTTTTTTTCCTCCAAACCATCGACGATAATATGTCTGCTGGGTCAGGCTCACACCTGTAATCTATAATTCTTTTAATTCTTTTTTTTACTCAAAAATTGATTGATACAAAAATTAATAATAACCATTATTATTAATTAATAATTTTTTTATCGTTCAACTTTTGGGACTTTTGTCATATTTTTTGAATCGTCTATTTTTTTTCTGTATAAATCATGTGTTCTGCATACGCGAATCTTTGAAGAAAAAAAATTTACATCCTTACGTTGAATTTTCGTGGTTTGATAAAGTTAGAGGCAAATATGAAAAAAAAAAAAAAAAAACGCTTGAAGCTTCTAGAAATTTGTTAAGTAAATATTCCTGCCGATTTTTTTTTTTTTTTTCGCCATAGAAGAAAAAATCGGCAATATTCGGAGAATATACTGTTGGGGAATGTTAGCGAATTCGGAGAAGTGCCAAAGTGCGATCGTATAATCGTTATCAAAAGAACGAGAGAGGAGAATCATCGGCATGGCATCGCTCCGCGAAGCGTGACCGTCGCTCAGCTGCGGCAATCGTTATGCTTATGCAACGTTTTTGCTGCCACGCGCTGACCTTGTTCGTTTCGTTCTTCAGCTTTCGTGTCTCTCAAACTTTGAAATTCAGCGGAGGCGTCGATAGCGGTTTGTTGAAAAATCGGCGAGGCTTCATTTTTTTTCGCATCCATTTTCTTTTTGTAACCATTTTGTTCACGGATTGAGACCGCCAAAAAGGTGGAAGGAAATTGAATCGGTACTTTTGCCGATACTCGGATCTCCTAATAGAAAATATTAAATTTTACATGCTTTCGGCGCTGAAATCGTTATCTTTTTCCTATAAAAAATAATTTTTCAAAAAAATTTCACACGCCACAGGTTGAGGGACATTCTACACCATTTTCTGTCGCCACGTTGAACCTGCCACCTGGTGACCCGGGTGACCAGAGGGTTAAATTATCGGTACGCTTGCCGATAATTCAAAATTTTTACTGTTTTATTTTTAATTTTCATTTTTTAAGTTTCACTTATTTTTTTGTTTTTCTTTTGATATAAATTTTTGATTACTTCCGTTTGAATTCTTTCATAAATTATTGCACAGTCAATGGTTGATTCAGGATTTTTCCTCAGTTTTTATTAATTCTTCAATGAGTTTAATTATTAACAAATGGTCGATGCACGATGAAGATAAATTGTTGCACAGCCAATGTCATCCTTTGAGGTTCGCTCAGGAGTTTTCCTCAGTTTTCGAATTTATTCTTCAATGAAGGTAATTATTAACAAATAGTCGATGTACGATGAAATTTCAAAGTTAAATCATTGAACGATCGATTATAATATCGATAAAAGTCTCGAAGGAAAAAAAAAAAAAAAACGTCGTGGGGCTGTCAAAATAAACAGGAAGCAACGTTGATGAATCCGCTCGACATCCGTTTCTTTTTATTTATTTTTAATTGCATTCTGCATCCGTGCTGTAATTGTAAATCACGGCGAATCGCAAACGCAAGATCGACCTCAGCTTCTCCGATTGGCAATTAGTTGATCGGTGAGAAGAGCCATCAGGAAACCGAACGAGGTCGAAGAGCCATTTCGCGAGGTCGTGAGCGATTCTCCTCTCACTCTTGATACAACGTCTCCCATATATGTAGAATCGTGAGATTCATTCGCAAAATATATTTCATTGGCTCGAAAAAAACTTGTCTAATGGATTTATAATGCGATTATTTTCACTCACTTCCTGTTTTATTTCCGGCACTATCAATTTTTATTCATTTAAATTGATCAAAAGATTTAAAAAAATATCCTTGATCCAAAAGTTTTGAAAAATAACAAAAAAATTTTTTTTCATTTAAAGCATTTTAAATGTTAATTAAAATTAAATTTTTATTTAAAAAATTCCATATGTAGTATTTTTTTTTCTTTCTATTATATGGCGATTTGAAAAAATTGAAAATTAAAGCAGAGTTCGAAGTGAAATGAGACTCATTTTATATCATCTACTTGTATGCGATATGTGTGTGTAATACACGCACCTGAAACGCATAATAACGCGTACTAATAAAGCACGCAGTTGGTCTGTTCGTATGTCGAAGAAAGAACGCGACAAATACACAAGGCTGCCTCGTAACCGTGTCACTGTCGTCGCAGTCTGGCTCATTTTGATCGCTTCGCGTTCCTCACATCAATAAAATATATATAAGCCTCGCGTATAAATCCTCATCGATATGTACGACGTTTCACCAAAATCCTAATCGTTGCGCCACGTTTTATAATTATTTTCATGGCCCACGTGAGAGAGCAAACAAATAAATTGACAAGTAAACGAGTCGAGCAAAATAAATTCTTTCGATTTTAATAATGTTCAAAAAATTCAAATATATATTTCATTCAGCATTCTTTTTGCTACAAAAAATAAAAATACTCGCTAAATAATTGCGAGATTGACAATCGTTGAAAAAAAAAAAAAAAAAAAAATCTCTCGTAATCTCATTATTGCACATCATTAACGATGCACTATCTTTTATTTTTTTATATCGTGAATAAATTAAAACGTATTGTGAGTCTCGTCGCAGAGATTATAGGGAAAAAACGTGAGAGGAGGAGGAAGTAAAACGAACGACTCATCTCTCTCTCTCTCTCTCTCTCTCTCTCTCTCTCTCTCTCTCTCTCTCTCGTTCGTAATCCAATTAGAAGACCGGAAATCCATTGTTTCCATCGTTCCCTTATTTAGTATTCCTTGTCCTTGTGAATATAAAACGGTATATTTATTTTTATTATTTTGCTTCCCTTTAAATTCGATCGATCGAGCGATAGGCGAGGGTAATTAACGATTTTTCTTATCGTAATTCATATTAATTATTTGACGCATTCTTATTGATTGCTCATTGCAAAAAAAAAAAGACTTGCATTGTCGAATATGATTTTTGACATTTCTCAATATCCGCGAAATATTTAAAATTTATATCGACAGGGTAATAAATAAAAACTAAGAGGACCAAATCGGCAAATCGGTGAATGGGCAAAATTCAATGGAATCCAAAAAGGCATTGAGCGTCAAATACGTCACTTGTAATGTGATGAAAGATCTGAAAGTCGATATCCATTTATGGATTTTCGATCTGTTAAATGAATTTTTCTTCATACAATTTTTTTCCGGCTCGTTTATTCCCCTTCATCGCGACTCATGGCATTAAGAGGCAAGGTCGCCATTGAATGGTGAAAAAAGTTGGGGAAATGTGGAGGGAAAAAATGAGAAACGACGAAAGTTTTACATTAGCTAAAAATCAAATAATAATATTCAATAAATTTACTTGATTTCATTGACAAAAAAATGGACACTTATGTAAACGAAATATATATTTTTTTAAATCGTTTATATATCCGAAATATATACTTTGGATATATATATATTTATCAGAATATATTTCATATTTAATAAAAATATATTTAACATATAAAAATTTTCATCGAATATTTTTCTAATTTATCCAAGATTTTTGTTTTCTTTTTTTTTTTTTATATACTTTGCATATACAATTTTTGGTTCTATGGGGAGAAATGAGAAAGGGGTTCTGCATAAATATGTGAATATAAAATAATACAGTCATTGACAAGTGATCTATGGCGCTGTCGAGTCCTTGACGGGCCTTGTCCATTGGACCGTTACTTTGCGCAAGTAAACGAGCAATCCACAACGTCGAGAGGGGTCTAGGCTCTCGCTCGTCATCGTTTTATCGGCCTTTTTTATCTCTTTTTTTTCTCTTACCTCACCGCAGTGTCTGCACTCGATGATTTTTATTCGATCCGCCTAGGGCCTGCTGGCCGCAATTGCCATGACTGGAACTATAAAATTTCTTAGCAATCAAAAAAAAAAAACAAAAAACAAAAAAAAACCGACAAGACATCAAACCGTGAATCGTTTCGATTTGTTCCACCCATTTCACGAATGCAATTTAATTTATGAAAAATAATTTTGGGTCCCTGAACTCTTACACTCGCTTCGTTTCACCTTCGCGAGCATAGAGTAACGAAATTTTTAACAAAATTCTACAAATTATCTATAATTTATTATTCGAGTCGTCGAACTCGTATATTTGTCGATTAATTCTAATTTTTTTTTATCATTCAACGAATGATAAAATTCACGAAACGACTAAAAGATTGCTGAAATATAATAAGAATGAAGAAATGATACATCTTTTTGTTTAATAACACATTCCTGGAATTGTAAAAGTGTTTGATTTGTTTAACTTTTTTTTTCTTCATTAAACGAAAATCGAAGAATCATGTGCAAGCAAAAAAAAAAAATAATAATAATAATTCCACACAAGTGGCAAAAGTGCAACGCCGATCAGTGCATGCAGTATGTAGTAAAAAGTGTCGTGACTCACGTTTCAGCAATATTTACCATTCTCCAGCGATACGAACACGCCATAGGCCACACCGAGAGAACGAGAGAAAAGAGAGAAGAAATTGACGATTATTCAGTATTATATGGACACTTCTTGAGGCAGTCTCGTCGTTATAGTCGAGTCAAAAAATTACTAATTTTTAAAAATACTTTATACTAAATTTGCAATAATTACTTAACCAAATTATTATATTATTCATAGCGATCTATTTAAAAATTAGAGGGCATCCTACAATGATAATTTTTCACACATTTAAGGTGTAAGAAACAAAAATGAATTTAATAACGAAAGAAAATGTTGATGTTTTTCAATTGAAGGAAAAAAAAAAAACAAAATTACTGACGAGCAGACTAATGGAAATCGAACGAGCTCTCGTGTGTGCAACCGAGCTTGAAACGAGCGAAGAAACAATTTTGCACGATGCTCGTCAACTTTAGCCGGTTCGTCATGCCGGCGTTTCAATATACACCTCACTTTGTGGACGCTCGTATAACGCAGAGAAAATGACGCTGAATTGTGGAGATGCTGACGCGAATCTTTTTACTTTTTTACGATCATTACCCGGCTACTATATGTAAACGACGATAGATTTTTCATTGTACATACATCATAAACAAAGCAATGAAATGGCAAAGTTGACTGGCAAATTCTACTGAAACGATTTTATCAAATTCATATTATTAATTAATCAATATTGACTTTTCATTCTTGAACAATTTTATTTCGTACATTTATTAATTAATTAATCAATAGTGACTTTTCATTCTTGAACAATTTTATTTCGTACATTTATTAATTAATTAATCAATATTGACTTTTCATTCTTGAACAATTTTATTTCGTACATTTTGTGGACGATCGTGTAACGGAGAGAAAATGACGGTGAATTGTGGAGATGCCGACGCGAATCTTTTTACATTTTTACGATCATTACCCGGCTACTATATGTAAACGACGATAGATTTTTCGTTGTACATACATCATAAACAAAGCAATGAAATGGCAAAGTTGACTGGTAAATTCTACTGAAACGATTTTATCAAATTTCATATTAATTAATTAATCAATATTGACTTTTTATTTCCGAACAAAATTTGATTTCGTATGATTTGAATGATTTTTTTTTCATCAAACGCTACTCGTCCCTTTTTAACGATTATTGAAACTTAATTAAATTAAATTCAATGAATCATAAAATATTTTTTATATTCAATAAATTTTATTTTAAATACTGACACGAATGATTTTAAAATAAAATGATATTCATGAAAAATCGTCGTGTTTGATGATCAATGCGTTGGATTACGATCGAAAGACCTCTGATAGGTCAATCGCATGCAAATGACCGCGAAATAATAAGCCGAGTGAGGGAAATGGCGATAAATACACACAGAAACACACACACACACGAAGTCGTCCCTGTCTGTAGAAACGCGAGGCTTTTTTCAATAGATCGCGCGCGACCAGTCTCGCTAAATTCTCCCGATCGAAGCGTGTTTGATCGGTAAAGTTTTGAAAGCACACGAAGGTCGTACAGTCTCGGCTCTCCACTCCGTCTGTATCTCCGATCGCTGCTTCTACTCCAGCGAGAATCGTCATACATTAAAACGACTTATAAGTCGCGTGCCTGCAGATGGCGCGGGAATATTATCGATCCGATAATTTTATATACTCGCTCGATCTATCGCGCATGCGCGTGCGTTAGTCGCGTCGATATCGATACGAAAAATCACACTCGCGTGCTTGTAAAACGTGAAAAAAATGCATTTTACTGACACAAAAACACACACTAACGACACACTAACGAAAATCGTCCTCACACTCTGACCTTTTTTTTTAAATTGAATGTAATTTAATTTAATTTTTTTCATGGCTTCTATAATCAAGTTGACGCAATTAACGACATTTTCAAAGATTTTCTCATTAAAAAAATAATACAGTCATGCAAAATTTTTAATGATGAATCAGCAAATAAATTAATAAAAAGTTTAGGGTGAAATATCGGTGATGATGATAGTTAAAGTGGTCATTGGATTTTGTAATAAAATCATTAAAGTAATCGTACGAAGTAATAATTTATAATAATATATGCGAATTGAAAGTTACGTGGAAAGTGTTTTAATGCTTGATGAGAATACCAGGAACGAGAATTATAATCTATAATGACTGACCAAATTCCACGGATTCTCCTCACTTTCTTCGAAAAATTTGCACGCAACTCGAAATCTTGACTCTTTGACACTTTTGATTTTGATTTCTCAGAGTAACATGCTTTTATATATATATATATATATATATACATATATAACGGGTACGAGTTATCGAGTCCTCCTGTTTTCTGTGTTTCGGAATTTCGTACAAAGTTTCGAAAGGCTTTATTTGTTCGTGTGTCTCGTATATACTTTCACCGGTTTCAAGTGGACTTCTTTTTCTCGTACGTGAGATTTCGAATCAAGGAAATCGAGAGGATTTTTTTTTGGATAGGGACGAATCCTTAAACCGGAAAGATCCAAAAATTTTATGAATTTTACAAATAATAAAATTAGGAGAAAAAAAAATAGTTTTTAATTTTTTTAAATATATAAATTTTTATTTAAAAAAGGGATTTATCGATGGAGAGGAAATGTCGAAAGGATCGTGACACTAAATGGGATCATTCACCTTGAACCCAGATAATTTATGATTGTGGAATTTATTACGAAACTATCTTGCCACATGTATATTGTACATATATTTATATTTATGTATATATAGTATATAAAGCACGTGGAGATTTCCGTTATGAAAAATACATCGATCCGGTTAGGCTTAATGAGACCTTCGATAACGGTTTGTTGCATAGCTCGCTTTTCACGGTCCGACACGAAGTTTTATTATATATATATATATATGCATACTCTCGCACTGCCCCTTTTTCCTGGAGATCAATTTTTCCTATCCGAGAAATGGAAAAATATCACAATTAATTGTTAGGCAATTTTACGACAGAAACAAAAAAAAAAACATAATTTTTCACCTGATTAATTTTTCCAATCGATCAATTAATTTCATCGATTTTGATTGCACGAGAAACGTGTAAAAATTGTAAAATTAATGATATTAAATTACGAAATATACGTCAGTATTCGATATACGACAGCACAACAATATCAATACACCGGATATCCGGTAAACGTTCTTCCGTGACGATTTCATCGTGTACAAAAAAAAAAATTAAACTTTTGCTAGAATTTTTCCAGCACAAATTTATACCTTCACTGAAACTTTGACCTATTAAATTTAAAAAAAAACTCTCTAAATTGATATTTTTTTTTTTCCATTATTTTTATACCGATCAAATTCGTTGATATCATTTTTATTTTTTGTCATATATTTTTTTGGTTCATCAATTGTTTTATTTAATTGAAAAAAAAAGATTATCAATCCTGACTGTTAATTTGAAGCGAGAAATCATCAAACGCGGTTCTTTCATCTCCACAACATCCGATGGTGCAAAAAGCATCATAAAATTATTAATATTCATGCCACGTGTCAAAACAGTCGACCCAAACCTCATTATTATCGTCACTGCTGTGAATGATATTTTTCTTTGTAACTTTGTATTTTTTCCAGACACAAGTACATTTGTTTTGATTTTTTTATTTATTTTTATGTATTTTTATAAATTTGCAGATGGCGTGGCTCGGTCTATAAATTAATTTGGCGAGAATTGCTGGCTTATCTTTTATTCTACTACGTCATCAACATCACTTATCGATACGTCCTCACTGATGACCAACAGAGGTGAGCCAATTTCGCCTTAAAATAATAATAATAATAATTCAAAAATACCGTCAACATTTTTGTTTTCTCGGCTAATACGGTGACCGAGTACAAATAATCCTTTTTTCACCTTCTTTTCCTTCGTCTTATCGATACACACGAAAAGTTTTTTCGTCAGAGTGAGCGATCTGGTGAGGGCGCAGTTGCTGAAAAAAAAAAAAAATCTCGCTTCTCAATTACCCCTTTAAAAAAGTAATGCATGATAAATCGGCACGCGTGAATGCAACCTTGGCCGAACGGTCGACCCACTCTTCGAGGCTGGTTACTTTTGATGCTGCTTTGCAAAGATGCAATAAAAAAAAAAATCGCAAGGCTTGACTGATACATGGCAATAAAGTTCGATGACTATTATTCTCTCGAATAATTTCGATGGCAGAAAAGCAAACGAAGCCTCTTGACATCTTTACGATTTAGACATTTCGATAAAAATTATTTTATTTTGAGCCACTGAAAATTTGCTAAATTTTGTCCTTCGACGAGACTATAAAATAGCGTTGATCCTTAAAAACGAAGCAATAGTTCGAATTTATCGATTAATTAATTAATTTTCATATTTATTTTATTTTTTTTCTCTATAGTAAAGAAAATAATAATAATTCAAGTGAATGAAAAAAAAGTGAAACATATGCAAGAGCGAGCAGCCCAGTCGCGTTCCAAAGACTGGCCTGCTTGGTTGAGAATATAAAAATAAATAAATAAAAAAATGATTTAAGACAGATAGCCTGTCAGTTCGTTCGAGATACGAGTGGAAAGAAATATAAGCATATAATCCTGTGGTGCTGGTGGCGGGACAGCCAAGAATTGTTGCGAGAGGAGAGGCAGACGCGAAATTAAAAAGAAATTCGAGAGCTCGAAACTCCTTGTATCTCTTGAGAGGAGCCACAAAATGGAGAAAAGGCTTGTTCCATTCATCCTGGCTAAATTTAGAACCCTAGAGCCGGTTTAGGGCTCTGAAAATTCTCGAATTAAAATCTTCAAACCGGCTCGATAAATCTTTCACAAAGTTGTGATAAAAATTATTTCATTTCAAAATTCAACAATTCAAAATTGTTTTTTTTTATTTTATTTCTAGTTCAATCTAAGATTTTTGGCTTTTTCTTTCCACACAAGACAAATTTGCTAAAAATTCTATGAAAGCGAAAAAAAATGCTTGTGGGTTTCTCGTATCACGGGAAATTCCCAGACAAGCCTTACTATATAAATAAATATATGTATGCTCGTGGCAGAACCTTGATCCACTTGTGAAAATGCGATAGAGGAAGAACCTGACAACAATGAATACATTTATGTGAAGAGCCTGATAATGGACGATTCTAAAAAAAACACGAACTAATATTTCAACGTGTGACAAAATTTTTTTTGTTCCACTTTTTTTTAAATATTTTCTTTCTATCCATATATCACAATAGCGTAAAGTTTGCGATGGGCCTTGGACCACTTTTGTTGAAAAGAGAGTTAAAGTGATTCGTTAAATTGTTGGTGCCAATTCTTCAAAGCGTAGAATTAATAAAAATAAAAATAATAATAATGATAATTTAATTATTTTCTTTTTTTCATAATTTCAGGATATTCGAGAAGATTCGTTACTATTTTGGAAATTCGAGTGAATCGATTCCAATGTCGTTTGTTCTCGGATTCTACGTGAGTCTCGTCGTTAAAAGATGGTGGGAGCAATACAAATTATTGCCATGGCCTGACAATCTCGCTCTCTTCATCAGCGCCGCCATTCCTGGAAACGTGAGTGTGTATTAAAAAATATACTTTGCATATATATATATATATATATATTTTTTTTTTAAATAAAATTTTCCAAAATTTATAAAAATATTAATTTATTAATTTGAAAAAAAAATCCTGTCCTGTTTATAGTTAATGGCGTAGAATAAATACTAGAATAATATAATCAGATCGTGATGAATGCCAGAACTAATTGAAAGGATAGAAAAAAAAAATTAAAAAAGGGAATAAACAATCTTGATAATTGGTGACAGAGCTTTGCATCGCCACTAGCTGTAATTAGCAGCCATTGATCCCCTTTGTCAGCTTTGTAACTCGGTAAATATATTAGACGCAGTCGTAAGAATTGCCTTGGCACACATTTTCGTGGGCATCAACATTTTTTATCCGCTAATCGTACGAGCACTTACGCGTTTTGCCAACTACGAGTATTTTCAACCTGCGTATGTGATATTTACACTCGAGCATTGAACTGAAAATTACAGATGATAAAAATTAATTAGAAAATAAAATATGAAACTTATTTTCAAAAAAATAAATAATAATAATTGAATAAATAAAAAATAAATAACTAAATCATAATAAATTGTTGAAAAAAGATTTTTATATAAAAATAAAATTAAAATGGAGCCGATAAATAATTCCTTGAGATCTTTGACCTCCCTGAGAATTTTCTCGAGGTCGATAACCTCTTTTTATCTCTCCCTCTCTCTCTCTCTCGTTCTGTTCTCGAGAAATCCAAGATGTACTTTGCAGGGAATGAAAAAGAAGGAGAATCGCTACGGCGATGTAAGAAATGACCGAGAATCCTTTGTCTCATCCCGCTCGAGTTGACCATTGAACAGGGGACAGAGCTCGAGATACAAAGTTCTCTCTACGATTCTTTTGCCATTTTTTCAGCTCGATAGCCACAGCTGGCATAGCTTTATGAGAGATCCTGCTTAATATCGGGGCAAATCTCTGGCCAATGAGGCAAAATATTGGTCAAAGTGAAAGTCCTTGCGATGTTATCGAGGAAAGAAGATGATGAAGAGGAAGAGAGAGAGAGAACGATTCAGAGAGTTTAAAGTACAATTAACTTTAATTTAAAATATTCCATTAGATAATTTGAATTATTTTATTAAATATTTTATTTTTATACATTTTTTTGCCACTCAATTTTTTTAGATTTACTAAATAATCATCATATATTCAATGAATCGAATCGATTAAAATCTATGAAAAACGATATTAGTGATAAATAATTGAAAAATATTTTTTTTTGTATTTTATAAGCTCTGAGTCGTCAAGTTATGATCAATGTGGAAAAATATTGTGTAGCTCGGTCGATTGATGGCAACAGAGATCAGCATATATCCGTAATATATGCGTATTAATAGAGTTTGCAATGAGAACCCATTGCTGATCTCGCCTAAACGATTCTCGATCGTTAAATGTTGCGCAACATTTTATACACGATTATAAGCTAATATACGTATATATGTACATATGGACACGTCAGCTGTGCTTCTCTTTTGCTGTTTTCTCTCCTCTGTATATACTTTACTTTCGTTTCGTGATCTTTCTGTAACGAAATAGCCCCTAGCTACGGATACCCATTAATGTCTACATATATGGTGCATTTATATATGTATAGGCGAATTTTTATTTCTACATCTTGGGATAGAAAGAAATCGAAAGATTTGCAAATCTCGCTGATTCTGCAAAATAATATTATTCATATTCAATTTTAATATAAAAAATATATTTCATCAACTTTTTACTTAATTTCTTCAATTATTTATTTAATTATATAATAAATTCTCTTAATTTGTGCTTTTGCTAAATCACAAATACATACATATATATTATATTTATATTTATATTTATATTTATATTTATATTTATATTTATATTTATATTTATATTTATATTTATATTTATATTTATATTTATATTTATATTTATATTTATATTTATATTTATATTTATATTTATATTTATATTTATATTTATATGTATATATATATATATATGTAAACATGATATCGTTGCCAAGATAGTGCATTTTTTCATGGATTCGCATATTTTTACACGTTTATGGTGCTCGCGTCGCTTGATGGGGCGCACGATGTTCGTCATCGTCTCCACCGTTGCACTTCGTGCAAAATGAACACGCGCCTTCCTCGTGGACTTTCCTCGGTGGCGAAAGGGAAAGGAAAGACGCACGCGCGGGCGTCCGACGACAACGATTATAAATCGCTGGAGACAGGTCGATTGAAGCTCAATCGATATTTTTAAATTTCTCAAAATTTAATTTACAAAAAAAATCAAAGGGTTAACAATTTTTTTTTCGCTTTTCATTTTTTCAACTTTTGAAAGTGACAATAATATAGAAAATTTTTGACGAATTAGAAAATTTTATTGATCCGGAAAATAAAAAAATAGATCGTAAAAAAACTGAACTAAAGCCAAGATCTAAGAAAGGGAAAGTGCTCATCGCTCGTGTGGCGCTCGAGGATCGAACGTGTCTCGAATTTTCTTTCGTTTTAGTTGAAATCGAATTTTCACACAAGCAGACACAACGAAATGAACGAGTAGCATTGAATCGAGAATCCCGATCGTGTCGAGCTTCATGAAATCGTTTCATCCCCCTCGAGAATCCTTTTTCTCATCGAGAGTGAAACTGCTGATTTTCATGTCAAGCTTGCTTATTTTATAATCCGGAAGTCGTTAAAATAGGCAATAATACACCCTTGATTTTTCATATTTACTTTTAACCCTTCGAGGTCACCAGCTAACTTTAAGCTAGAATTACTATTAGGTTATTGCCTACTTGCTGATTTTTTTTCGCCATTTTGAAAATTTGATAAAAAATGTTTTCCATGATATTCTCATTCTGAAAGGTTCAAACTAATATCCTGAATTTTCATGAGTCGTTCGGAACGATACTGGCAACGCGGCAATTGTTTAAACATTGCTGGGGTCATTTCGACCCCCTATGACCTGCGCGTTATTTTTAGAACGTGTGACCTCGAAGGGTTAAATTGTATTATTATTATTTATTTAATTTCATAATACAGCCAATTAGCCTCAAAATCCCTCTGCTCTGTCGAGCCATAACATACCTTTAAATTGAATTTTATACAATAATTTTTTGACCAATTTTCAATTAATTTAATTTGAATTTTGTAAAATTTTCTTTCAGGACGAGAGGGGTCGCCTCATGAGACGTAATATCGTGAGGTATGCAGTTCTCGCTTACGTCATTACACTACAAAGAATTTCACTGAGGGTCAAAAGACGTTTTCCAACCCTTCAGCACATCGTTGACGTAGGTGAGTTGGTCAAAAAAATAAAAATTAATTCCTCTCCCTCTCTCTCTCTCGAAAAAAAAAAATAAAAAAAATCAGTAATCATCAACTGATTAATTAACACGTTAAGCGTGGTGTCAGGCCCTGGGGACTGACGGGTCGTCTGAGGGGAAAGCAGAGCAAGATCAGCTCTGCGCTCAATTCATTGAAGTCATTAATTACCTTAATTATTATTCAAGTAATTAATTACGAAATTAATTGTTCAACTGAGTAATCAATTTATTGATTCTTATTATTTTTATTTTTTTCCTCAATTCTTTAAGTTATCAACTAAACTAGCGATTTTTTGTGCTTTTGTTGCCTTTAACGGTTTTTTAAAAATATATTCAGCGACCACTTAAATAATGTTTCGATTTTATTGGTAAAAAAATTGACGTATCGCTTTGCTGGCAATTCTTATATCTCGTCGCATCGTCGATTCTCGAGGTCGTGCAGTATTCGTAGATTCTCGTCACGATCCAAACCGTGAACGTTGACGCGTCCCATCCCATGTTTTCTTCTCGTTAACGCGCCTTCTTCTTGTGCTCGTTATATACTCGACAGTTGCGCCCTCCACATTCACCTATCTCAACGCGAACTCTGCCTTTTCATGTGGCAAAAGAGATCTGGTCTTACGTCTTCGTTGATGTGACCAGTGGATCTTCTATCTGTTCTGTGCACCATATTTTTTTTGAGTGCAAAATTCCACAATTGTGTTAGAAGAAACGGAAAATGTGATCCTTAGGAGGGTTGCTATATATATATACATCGATGTATATATATATATATATATATATATATACATCGAGATATATGTATATATACATCGAGAGATATATATATATATATATATACACACATATATATATATACTTGCGCCCTCCACATTCACCTATCTCAACGCGTACTCTGCCTTTTCATGTGGCAAAAGAGATCTGGTCTTACGTCTTCGTTGATGTGACCAGTGGATCTTCTATCTGTTCTGTGCACCATATTTTTTTTGAGTGCAAAATTCCACAATTGTGTTAGAAGAAACGGAAAATGTGATCCTTAGGAGGGTTGCTATATATATATACATCGATGTATATATATATATATATATATATATATATATATACATCGAGATATATGTATATATACATCGAGAGATATATATATATATATATATACACACATATATATATATACTTGCGCCTTCCACATTCACCTATCTCAACGCGAACTCTGCCTTTTGATGTGGCAAAAGAGATCTGGTCTTACGTCTTCGTTGTTGTGACCAGTGGATCTTCTTACTGCTGTGTGCACAATATTTTTCTTGAGTGCAAAATTCCACAATTGTGGCAGAAGAAACGGAAAATGTAATCCTTAGGGTGTTTGCTATATATATATATATATATATATATATAGCTAGAATGACTTTCAGGGAATTCGCTAAGATGAATCTTCCATGAGTATGTACATTCCGGTCTCTCGAGTTGATACAAGCCTGTCCATGTGGACTCTCCGAGCACGACGTGTGCGACAGATCGAAGATTTAATTAGAAGCGAGAAGAAGATTTATGAAAAATATAAATCTATAGCTTATTGGGGAGGAATGCGGAATAAGATATATAATATGAAGAAAAAAAAAAATGATAAAGGCCACGATTGAACGAAGAAATAAATGAATTGATGTAATTCAATTTCAATTTTTATTTATTTCGAATCAAATTTATTTTTTAATTAAATGGTCACCATTGAGATATAAATAAAAGGCTGCGATTAACCGAGTAAAAAATAAATTGTATGACTTGATTTTAATTTTATTCAAATAAAAAAGTTTATTTACATTGAATGAATTTTATTGAAATAAAAATAAAATTGCAACCATTGCATAAAAAAAAAGGATCAAACAAGGTCTGAAAAAAACTTGCTCGTAAGAATCGTGGCATGGCACGTGACAGTCCCATCAATAATGCAACGTCAAACTCCTCGTAATATGTTTGATACATTTATCCAAGTTTGAACAAAAAAAAAGGAAAAATAAAACGAAGGAAAAATTGAGTAAAGTCTACGAGGCAGAAACGTGGTCAAAGGCGCGATATTCACGCGTGGCAACAATATAATCCGACCTGCTCGTTGTTCGATAAGTGATCCAGGAATTTGCTACTTCAAGCTAATTCTCGTTGTGCGTGACTCACCTTGTACGATTCTCTTATTACACTCTTTATATGTGCTTCGTACATTTTTTTTTCTCCTTTAATACTCGCAGGGACAATTAAATTACCTGCGTATGTCGATCTAATGATTTTTCACGTAAAAAATTGTAATTTATTTTATCAGAATAATAGAAAATGAAAAAGAAACATTTTATTGTCAATTAATCGTAAATTATTAATCATAAGTAAGGAAATTACTAATCAATCATTATATCACAATTTTCATCGATTTTTGTCTTCGTTGGAGGATAAAAAATTTACTCCTACTTCATGCACGATAAAAATATCATTTTGCGAGATAAAACAATTAGGAATGAATCGAACGGAATATGCAAAATATTCGATAACGCCGGCGCCATTGAGCAAATGATTAAAAATATGAAAAAAGTCTTACTGTCCATCCAATTAAAATTAATCCAATTAGAAGTAGGCAAATTATTATTTCATAATTATTTCCCGATTTTCATCGACTAAAAATTCCAGGAATTACATTTTTTTAGTTTATCGATAACGTGCTCGGTAATTTTGTCTCACATCAAACATAAAACGCATACATGCACTGCAAGAAGATTTGATTGCCCGCAAAAAAAAAAAAAAAAAAAAAAAAAAAAATGGGAACGAGTGAAACGAGAAGTATGTAGAGTGCCTGATGGCGCCGGCGCCATCGAGTTTCTTCGTCTTTTTCCGGTGCTCTCTCGTCGTCTCAAGTCATCTTGGCTTTTCGTTTTTGTTTTATTTATTTTTATTTTTTTAACATTTCATCGTATTTGAATCTCCAACGATCTCCATTGCTCACACACAGTCGTTTTTGCTCGTAAAGTGCTCGTATATATAAAAGAAAAGAGCAAAACTTTGCACGAGAATCTATTCCCAGACTCCAATTCCTGTTTATCATACAATAATTATACATCGTGAATGGATAAAACGATTTATAAATAATAAACGGGTAATTCTTGTTCCGGGCGTGTATATTTATATCGCTCTCACCTTCCTCGCGCATACATCTGTCTCTAAATACTTAAAATATCCCGCAATGTTAAATGTATACCATCTAATATTTTATCATCATTTTATTTTTATTTTTCTCGAAACGTAATTTATAATTTTCTCAAGCACGATCTATTCCTGGAAAATATTTTATCAAATATCACACATAATAATTAATAATAATTACACGCACGATAAATAACACGTCCCGTGTTTGTTGTTTTTAATAATAAACGATCAGTTCTGATTTCTTTTTTTTTTTTTTTTTTTTCGCTAATGTTCCACTTTGTTCCATTTTAATTTCTAATGCCAACATGTTGGCTTTCTTTTCTCTTATTTAAGGCACAATTATATCGCGTTCCATGTCACTTATATATATATTCCTGGCCACTTGCTTATCAAATAGTGGCGATAATAATCAATAATAATTATCCAAGTGTGCGGTACGAACGTGGAAGCTGATTTAGTTGCAAAAAGTTTCAATATACATATATTTTTTTTGCTTTCGTGTGGCAGTCGTGAATTTTCGTGTCTTTTATTCTTGTACTTTCGAGGCCTTATTGGTTTAATGGCGCAACTCCATTCTACAACCGTTAATGACATAGTAGATATATATATATTTATATATATAAAATATTATAAAAAATATTATAAAAAATATTACAAAAAATATTATAAAAAATATATATATAAATGAGGCAACGGAAGCATCGGAGATGCCTCGTGTACTTGTGTGCAATTTTCTTCAGGCACGCTCGTCCTTCCTGAAAGACATTTGCGAATATATAAATGAACCTCGTCTATACGGTCCATCATATCAACCCAAACAGACACATTTGTGTGTGAGCGTGCGAGTTGCATTTTCGTTCAGGTGGTAAACAAATTGTAAGCATTTTTCTTAGCATTTGTAATCAATAATTTTCTCACTGACGCCAATGTTTTAATTTTTATTTCTATTATATTTTTTCTCATCTCACTTGTTACATACATAGACGCATATAAAAATAGCTTGAATGAAATACGTAAAGATTTAAATCGTGTTACGATGACTGAAAAATAAAAAAAGAAACCATTTTGATATGCAACGTTAATTTATAAAAATGTTGCTCCTGTCCATCTGGTCTAGTGATTTTTTCTGATTTCCAGAATTTTCCTAGAAATTTGATTGCTTTTTTTTTTTCATGTTTTTCAATACACTGCTCGAAAGTTGATAATATTCTACCTTCGCTAATACAGAGCAGGACAAACAAACACCTTTTTCTCATGACTCTTTCGATACTTTCTCATTTTTTTTCTTTTTTTTTTTTCAACAGTTCCTTCTTGTCCTTCTAGCGATCGTTTTTTTTTAAATTCAACTCGCCACTTTAACCAAACATAAATGTAAAATATAAACTGTAAGTAAACTATTTTATTATGTAGATAGTGCAAAGTGAAATTGACTATTTATTCCAAGAACGAGAGATAAAAAGTTACCCATGGTGCATTGTAAAAAAAAAAAAAGGTGAGAGAGAGAGAGAAAGAGGAATTAAAACAAAATCTATAAAATTATCGAAGGCTGCGAGCGATCCTGGCGTAATAATTCGCTCCATGTTTTACTAAGTGGGTGAAGCATTGACAAGCATCGTGTATATATATATATATCGTTTTACTGTACCAACAAGGTATAGAATATTGACAATAGCGAACAAACAGTCAAAACGTCCTTAACCGATTCTCCTTATCCGCAAACGTGACGTTTTTTGAGGACGTCATATTGTAGGATTCTTGTTTGGTGTACGTCGAAGAAAAAAAAAGTAATCGTAATGTCTCCTGCTCGTGGAGGAACGCTCGGAACTGTCGCCATAGAGATAAGATATCTATATATACCAAGAAAGAGAATGTGCAGGAATATTATCAGAATTCTAGGAGAGACGTGCGATTTAAAAACTGCAATAAAATGCACATCGTCGTTGGAGCACGAAAAAGAAAAAAAAAATTATCGGTGAGAGGAAAGAAACGTAACAAAATAAACTGAAAACAAAGAAAAGGAAATTTAAGAGGAAAAAAATTGGGAATTTCCTCGTTGCGATTTAAATAATCTCAAAGGTTCCAGGCTCAGGCAGAATTGAATCGGAAATTCCAGGAAGCTCGAGGCTGGATTTATCTCAAGAGTTATTTCTGTAATGCAAGGAACATATTCCATGTCTCAATCATTATTATTTCACATCGAGAGGTCTGTCATACAGGAAGAAATGGAAATTGACAATTTGAATCGAAGTTTCCAGAAGTCGAAAAATGATTGAGACATGTCAATCGATTATATAAATAATATGAAGTGTTTGATGAAATAAAATAAATCCAAATGATAGGATAAAAATATGGAATATGTAAAAAGAAAGGGGAATTTCCTCGTTGCGATTTAAATAATCTCAAAGATTCCAGGCACAGGCAGAATTGAATCGGAAATTCCAGGAAGCTCGAGGCTGGATTTATCTCGAGAATTATTTCTGTAATGCAAGGAACATATTCCATGTCTCAATCATTAATATTTCACATCGAGAGGTCTGTCATACAGGAAGAAATGGAAATTGACAATTTGAATCGAAGTTTCCAGAAGTCGACAAATTATTGAGACATATCAATCGATTATATAAATAATATGAAGTGTTTGATGAAATAAAATAAATCCAAATGATAGGATAAAAATATGGAATATGTAAAAAGAAAGGGGAATTTCCTCGTTGCGATTTAAATAATCTCAAAGATTCCAGGCACAGGCAGAATTGAATCGGAAATTCCAGGAAGCTCGAGGCTGGATTTATCTCGAGAATTATTTCTGTAATGCAAGGAACATATTCCATGTCTCAATCATTAATATTTCACATCGAGAGGTCTGTCATACAGGAAGAAATGGAAATTGACAATTTGAATCGAAGTTTCCAGAAGTCGACAAATTATTGAGACATATCAATCGATTATATAAATAATATGAAGTGTTTGATGAAATAAAATAAATCCAAATGATAGGATAAAAATATGGAATATGTAAAAAAAAGGGGAATTTCCTCGTTGCGATTTAAATAATCTCAAAGATTCCAGGCACAGGCAGAATTGAATCGGAAATTCCAGGAAGCTCGAGGCTGGATTTATCTCGAGAATTATTTCTGTAATGCAAGGAACATATTCCATGTCTCAATCATTAATATTTCACATCGAGAGGTCTGTCATACAGGAAGAAATGGAAATTGACAATTTGAATCGAAGTTTCCAGAAGTCGAAAAATTATTGAGACATGTCAATCGATTATATAAATAATATGAAGTGTTTGATGAAATAAAATAAATCCAAATGATAGGATAAAAATATGGAATATGTAAAAAGAAAGGGGGAATTTCCTCGTTGCGATTTAAATAATCTCAAAGATTCCAGGCACAGGCAGAATTGAATCGGAAATTCCAGGAAGCTCGAGGCTGGATTTATCTCGAGAGTTATTTCTGTAATGCAAGGAACATATTCCATGTCTCAATCATTAATATTTCACATCGAGAGGTCTGTCATACAGGAAGAAATGGAAATTGACAATTTGAATCGAAGTTTCCAGAAGTCGAAAAATTATTGAGACATGTCAATCGATTATATAAATAATATGAAGTGTTTGATGAAATAAAATAAATCCAAATGATAGGATAAAAATATGGAATATGTAAAAAGAAAGGGGGAAATGCATGTCTCAAACATCATCATTATCGTTCTTCACGATCAGCAGGATCCGCCATTTTAAATCAACGACCAATCACCCGGCATCAAGAAATAAACTTCATGCTTTTTGATTCTATTTTTTTTTTGCTTTTCTCACGAGAGATCAGAGCCGATCCTGCGGGGCTTCGATAATAATCGGTCGTGTTCTCGCATCACGGCACGCGCATCTCGATCTTGGTGCGTTTGCGTTCCTTTCCGAACACACAAACGCACATAAAGTCACACATATGCGAGCGCGGACTTTTCCATATCCTGCATCTTATATTTAGCTCGAATAGGCCGAAGAGTAGTTTCTCCGCGATTACCGATCGTCAAGCACTCCCAGCGTAATATACGTACACGCGTATATTTATACACGCAAGAAAGTAATTACGTGGATCACTTTTTCAAGCTTCACATGTCCTGAGGGCTTGTTCTTGCCTGGATTTCATTTAAATTAGACGTCTCGCTGGTAGATCGCCCGTCTATTTTTTCTATTGCTTGAGGAACAAGTGGCGCCTGTTGGGCGCCTCGCAAGCGTGAGAAAAATATTAAATTGTGTCCTGATAAATTAATCAACTTAAAAATATTTCCTGATAACAGGAGTCTGTGATGGAGAAATGAAACGAAATGAATAAATTTATCCGTGTGTCAAACGATGATCGCATATTTTGAGAATAATCAATTTTGTTTGGCAGTTTATTCCATTTACAAAGAATTTTATGGATTATGGTATTTTGATGGTATGGTATGGTAGATTTTATGGTATTTTCGAATAGATTTGTCTGCAATTCATCAATTTTTTTAGATCTTCTTCCAGGTCAAAGAAAAATAGTTTTCTTCAGATTTTTATCATACGTTCGTCGATCTTGACAGAGAGAGATCGGCTAATTTTTCTCGCATAGCTGGAAGCCTTTGAAACAAAAAATAAAAAAAAATTGTGTACTGCGGCGCCATGAATCGTAAAACGAAAAGATAGGCGCTCGTGTAAAACATAGAGGGCAATTGCGCCAGTGAGATTGATGTTGAGTATGTAAAAAAAACGTCGATCTTGTCGAAGAGATCAAGGAACGCCCGTGGTGTTGATCGCAAGATCGTTAAAGATCGCACGGCCATGAAAAAGAGACCGTTCCTCGTTGATCGTCATCGCAGAGGAAGAGAACGTTCGGCCAACCCGTTATTCGACGAGACAGGTGAAAATGCGTGGGTATATAATATCGGCTTCTCGAGATCGGTACGATTTCAAGTTCTTCGCCGGAGAGTATCACGCGGGTTTTATTAGAGTCGGTGTGAAAACGACCTTGAGGAAGGCCGAATATCGCCAACATGTATATTTTATACGAATAATCACACGCGTGTTATTAATTTATCATCACAAAAAGATTTTCTGAAAAAGATCTGAAATTGGTCACGTTGAAATTATAACTCGTGAGATTTCTCATCCTAATTTATCAAACATTTTTATTGTCTGTTATCATTTTTCATTTTTATAAATTATAAAAAAAAAAATTCACAAAAAATATTATTTTTATAATTAAATAAAAATATGAGGCAAACAGGTAAACGTTTGTGAATTAAATTCTTTTTACTTGCACTCTTTAATTCGTTGTTACAATATCGTAATAGTTTGCTAGCACATTTGGCCCGAGCAATACGATGAATTTTCTCCTTTTGGCATGGTCGATCGAGCTTCTTTCTTATTTACAATCCGTTCGCATACAAAGCACTTGACGTTTTTTTCACGCGATTCTAATTACGCGCAAATGTTTCCTAATCAGTGTACTGGTTTTCACCGAGGCGCCAAGGCCTCACCCATCCCTGTGTGGCGTTGTATAAAATCGACATGAGAACAGGACACGTCATGATTGCGAATGATTTTCCATTATTCAAAAGAAAAATATATATATATGTATATAATATATTTTTCATAAAATCAGCTTGAATTCAATATTTTGTTTAATCGAAATCCAATTCCTTATAATTTATCCATTTTGTTGATAAGTTATCAAATTTTTATGAATGTCTGACCAAACACAGCTTTATCTACTTACTCCTCGATTCGATGCTACGGGGCAGCCTGAAAAGTTTTAAACACGATAAAAATGGTAGTTTACGACAAAACCTTTGTCCTGATCGTATGGTACCTTTCTCCGGTTCCCCACAACTCGTTTACTCGTTCAAATTTTATGGCCCACCAAGCCCAGACGGGAGAGTTAAGTTGGTCATGTTTGACCCACACAAACCCATAAATATATATACAAGAATGGCTAAATACACGTTTTTATAATGCCTGTATTATATCTATATATCTATATATTTGAACGAGTTGTCCGTTGCTACGAAGAGAATGTCCAAGGTGTAAAGCGCAAGTAGGGACGTACTGTGCGAGCTCAGACAGAAACGTGAGACTGGTTTTCTTGGCGAAGGATGACTTTTTTTTTTTTTCGTCTCTGCCAACAAAACACAGGAAGATGAAGAAGCTTAGTTATGTAGTTTCATAATTCTGCTTCTATATATCTATTGGCAGAGCAGCTCGGACTCTTTTCACCCTTGAATTTTTGCAAAACTAAAAAAAACGTCAAATTTTTTAATTATTCTGCATTTTCATACGAAATTTTTTTAGATTCCGACGAAAATTCGATGTGATTTGTAATCAGCGAAAAATTTCCAATCGAATAGTGTCGTATAATAAAAGAAATGATTAAGAAATTTTTTTCAATTTTTTTTTATCAGAAATCGAAAAATGTGAAAAATCAGGATTTTCAAATGGGTGTATCTTTGCTTCTATTTGACCGATTCAGGCCGATAAGTAGCATTTTGAAAATGCCGTGGGTAGACTTAGAGATCGTGATTTAGTTCATGTCGATAGGTCAATTATTCTGACCGTCAAGGCCCTTTGAAAATGTCCAAAAATTTGGAAAAATCGGTACGACTTTTAAAAACTGTAAATCTGTTTTTTTTTATCGTGTCTGACGATTGCGAGGAAAAAGCCACAAAGTAGAGTCGTAACTATATGAGAAAATCAATTAACAACAATTTTGGTTAAACGATTTGTTTTTAGCCAAATTAAAAAAAAAAAAACATTAATTGTTTTTATAATCTATATCTGTATATTTTTACCCGCTGATTACGAATTCGTTACTCATTTTCACAAAAATTTAAAAATTCTCCGCGAGAATTAAAAAAAATATATTTCTTTCCGAATTTTTTTTTTTTTGTTTTTTACGAATGTGTATAATATTTTTTGTTCGTTTTATGTAAGTGATGTATACGCAGAGATCGCTCCGTACTGAAAAAGGAAGAGAACGAGAGGAACGTAAAGGAAAAAGGGCAACCGGCCGATATGTGCTGGACAGCAAAAACTTCGAGAACCCCGAGATAGTTATTAATTTTGTTTCTTTTTATTTTTTACTTTTACGATGACCTTGCCACGCTCTCAGGCAGGGATTCTCGCGTTCCTTGACCTCAAACTATAATCCACTCCCCACCTATGACCACGATTTACCCCCCCGGATGCGTTGATTCGACATCAATGAGCCTGTGGACAAAAGTAAAGCGTCGCATTCCCTTCGAATGTGACTTTTTATGACGGCCATTTTTTTTTTAATTTCACACCTGGACGATAAATTTTACTTTTACCGTTAAATATGGTACAAAAAAATCTTCAAAAATGATAAAAATACTTTCAAAAATCGAATGAAAAAAATCAAAAGCCGAAAATTCTTATTATCAAAAAGGAAAAGAAAAATTTATGGCATATTTATTGTAAAAATAAGCCACGAACTTGTGACACGGAAAATGTTACAAAATATTCGGTCAAATGTTCGTGCTTTGAGTTTAAAGTTAATTCGTGTATACATATACGATGTTGCGGTACATCGAGAGAATTCTCTCGGGGAAAAAAGTATCACTCGGTTATAACGGTATAAATCTCCTTCATTTTGTTTCGACTTGCTCTCCTCTTTGACGCGTGCGAACGACCGTATGAACTCTCGAGATAAGCTTCACGTTTGAACAAATTCATTAGCGTGTATTAGCGAGGAAGATGTGTGACACGAGAATCTCCCAACCGGGATTGAGTCATGTCGCGAAAGTGTTAACGAAAAAAAAAAAATCAGCTGTAAAAGAATAATTGATTTAAATAAAAAATGAAATAATGAGGGAAAAAAAAAAAATCATCGAGAAATTTTACCGCACTGCAGGTGTGAATATGTCACTCATTAGAATGTCTACGTAGAAATTTGCGAAAAAATCGAAACCTACATTTTACAATGTTTGCTTCCTCGATGAGGGGAATACCCTCAATCGTTCATTGCGTCTCGTCTTACGCAATTCCTATTCGGGCGACGCACAGTCACCGATCGATCATTTGCATGCACGATCGTTTCGAATTGTGTGCTATTTTTTTTTTTTTTCGTCTCGATCTAGCTTAGAAATTATCTGAAATTTAACTTATTTATTTGTATTAATTTTAAATAATTTCATTGCTTAAAAATAGGCTTTTAATAATGTGAATTATGGTTTGCAATTTGAGAATCAAATTATGATTTTTGGCACCGAATTATTGAGCAATTCTTTAAATTGTGTTAGTCATTTAGGGCAGAAATAAAAATGCAGTTTTTCATATTCCAATTACAAACTCCACATTCGTTGTTTTTTTTTGTTTCATTTATTTTCATTTTTTTTTTTTTAAATAAAAACGGTGTTCCTAATGAGTTTAAATGCATCGGCAGGAACACCTGACTCACTTTCATGGGCGGTAAAACGGATTGGGAACTTTCATCTCGGGCACCATCGCGTCTCACTACCGGGACGCCGTGGCGCTGCTGTTTAAACTCTTTTTCCGTTATTTATTAACCAACGAGAAACGAGAAATATCGTTCCTTTAACTCGCCTAATTGTCCTAGCTATCGTAAAGGTGGTGCTTAACGGTGCTTGTTTGAAAAATTATAAGGATTATTTGCCGTTTTATTTTATTTTGAAACTCCTCACACTATACTTACAGATTTATAATGATTTATAATATTTTCAAATGAAAAAAAAAACAAATTATTAAATTTAATTCATAATTTGTACAATTTTTATTAATAATTTCGTAACTATTCGTAATTTATTGAAATTTCGAATAAATTTTCTTTTATTATTAGGAATTACTTACCAAATTCATTTTGAGAGTAACATTCTAATATTTTTACTTTCCAGAATAAATTTTGTGAAATTCTCTCGCTCCAGTTTCTCAAAATGTCAAATTGTGTCGAGATTAAAAATTGTTTCAGAATTTTCTGTGTGACTGAAAAATCTCGTGCATATGTGCAATAATTTTTCTCTCAATTGTTGAATCTTCGTGTATTTTTTGTGATGTGTTTACGAGATCGCATCAAACTCGATGGCGCATCATCGCAATTATCCGACAACGTCGCACCATCCTTACAATCAGCAATAAATATAATGGACAGACTTGTGTCTTATCCGATCATCAGCTTGGCTATTTGCCTAATCGAAACCATTCGTTAAGATGAGACACCTGAGATCTTCACTTTGTTAAAAAAAAAAAAAACAATAAAAAATATCATTCCAGAATTTGATGAAAATTGTCAACGAAAAAGTCTCAAAAATTTGTTTTAATTTTTTTGTCAATATTGACGTCAATCTATGATTTTTTTTTAATGGTAAGGATCCTAGCTAGGAATATAAAACTTGTGGAAATAAATCGAAATACATAATAAAAGTTTTAATTAATTGATAACATCTCAGATATTTCATGCATACGAGTCTGGCCAAGTGTGCAAATGCTTTAAACATAATTCAAGAATCGCCTGGAATTAGAAATTCAGACACGAGATTGTACGAAGACTCGATAGCCACGACGCAAAAATATTTTATTACAATTTTCTCACATCATTTGGTCAGACAATTTTTATTATGCAGATTTTTATTTTTTTTTTCTTTCGTTTAATTAAATATTAAAAAATAATAATAACAATAATTTCTGACGAGCATTTTTTGTTTTACTGTTTATTTCATAAGGTCTCATGATGGAGTCAGAGAAGAAAATTTTTGAGATGATGAACAAAAAAGCTGCAATGTCAAAATATTGGATGCCCCTTGTGTGGGCGACAAATATAATAAATCGAGCGAGAAAGGAATCTTTGATAACGAGCGATCAGGTTGTTCAGACACTTCTCGTTGAGCTCAGCGACATCCGGAAGAGACTAGGTGCTCTAATCGGTTACGACACCGTCTGCGTTCCTCTCGTTTACACCCAGGTGAGTAAACTCAACATTTAAAACTCAACATTTAAAATTCAACATTTAAAATTCCCTCAGTCATATTTCTCATACCTCATTCTGATTTATAATTTTTTTTTTTTTTAAATAAAAAAAATTTCATCGCTGTCATTAAGTCGATATAATTATCGTTTAGAATGTTTCGACGTAACGTCAAGTATGTGAAGCTGTGAGAATCGTAAATACATTTTTACAATATTTTATATTTTAGTTGTTGTCATTTTTTTTTTTTTTCCATTATTTGTATTATGCTGCGGGGCACGTTTTTTTTTCTTCGACATTGGAATTATATTCCTGCATTCTTTTTTTTTTTTCCATCTCTTGACTCTCGTCGATCTTCTCGAAGCATCTTGACGTCTTCATCGACTTCCGACCACTCGTTATCCTCACGTAGTGAAATAATTGCACGGCTGCCTCGCAAAAGAGATTCGAAATTTTTGCTAAAATCGTTTTCTTCAAGTATCTTCAAAGACGTAGTTTGTTTTTTCACGCGATAGAAGTTTACAACATTGCCAAACGTTAAAACATTTGTTTTTCCTGCTCCAACTCTTTTTTGCATTTTTCCTTTTGTCAGAATTAATTTACGAAGCATTTACACATTGTTTCGAACATTATTCATTCGTCTTCTGAAGTATTTTTGATGTTTTCTCGCTCGCTTACGAATTAACACGTGACATTCGCTTTTCTGCACGTTCGTTAATTATTGATGTGTCACATTTCACTGTAAAAAAAAAAAAAAAACAGTATCGCGATTAAATTTAGCATTTATTATTATTTATAATAAATATAATTTATTATAATATATTTTTTATATAATTATCAATTATTTCAAAATACATTTCATAATTTATTGTTCATTAAATGGATTTATATTACCATTTATTAATTTTACATTAAATTTTTCTTATATTTCGCTTCACACAATTTCAATGAACAAATTACATTTTCTCGCACGAAAAAAAGTACGAAAATTCGTATTTTTTTCGTTTTTTTTTTTTTTTTTTCATCGTGTCGAAATTATAAAATTTGAGTCCCTCTCGTACATGAGGGTTGCACAAAACCTAGTTCTCTTCTGGAAAGTAATTTTGTTCACTCGTCTATTCGCAATTAGACACTTGCTTCTTCATCCCCACCCCCCCCTGCCCTGCTCCCCCCCCCTAACCCCTCACAACTCACGTACCGTGCCCTACGTCAAGAATTGTGCAACGATAATTGCTCATCCTCAGACTAACTTCCCTAATAGACGAGTCGTCCCATTATTATTTTGCAGTGGCGCCAAGAAGACGCCATACTGCGAAGCTACGAGCCTCCAGTAGCTATTTCTTCTTCTCTTCCTTTTTCTCCTTCTCCCTCTGATAGTCTCAAAGAAAAGTGGAAGAAGATCTTCGAGTAATTCAAGCCATCTTGGTCATAAATGACAAACACACGTTTATTAGTATCATTAAAACGGATATGGGAATTAAATTTCCTGGAATAACGTGACATTCAATTTTTCAATAAATTTTTTCTTTTCCTCAATTTTTCAATCAATTTTTTTCCTCACTTTTTATTTTTATTTTTTTCTTCATCGTTTTCCCTTGTTTAATTTTCCCGTTTCTTCCCGTCTAATTTTCTGCTATTTTCATCTCTCGATATTCTACTCGCCAATTATAAAAGCACTTCCTTCTCTCTCTCTCTCTCTCTCTCTCTCTCTCTCTCTCCTTCTCTTCGGCGTTTTATACACAATATTTATTTTCACGTCTCGACTACCGTGACGCATCGACATATAAAGATTTGGTTAGCCTGCGTGGCATCTTGTTCGATCGTATTATCTGATTGAAAATATTCAATAATTTCTCGTTGGAGAAAAAAAAAACATGTTTCGTCAATAATAAATAGGCAGGAATTTTGGCTCGCTTAATTTGCTCACTTCGTTTAATTATTATGTGAGAGAATCAAGATTCAAATAAAAACTCAAATTATTTATATCTTTTATTAAATATTTCTAAAATTCGTTTTTTTTTTGTTCAAATCTTTCAAATTTCATTTATTTCTTAAATTTTTACATAAAATTATTGCAATATGGTTGAAAAATCGTTAAAATGTCTCTACTCGAGATTACAGAATTTCACACATATTATTTTCCACTACGAATTGAACCTTTCACCAACCTTTCAAAAACTACATAGATAAATCATGAAAAAAAAAAAAATCGTTTTTATGCAAAACATTTAAGTGAAAAGAATTTTATTTTTTACACAATTTATAATAATTCAATTTAAAACACTTCTCATGGTTTTGACTGAAAATAAATTAAAAAAATAAACAAAATTGTCAGAGAACATTCGAGCCATTTTGACTTGATCTGAATTGTCGATCGATTTAATCAGCCAGCGAGGAATTAACGATCGATTGAGAATTTTACGTAATTCGAGATTGGCTCTCATCGTCATCTCGTGGGTTTCCTGGATGACCTTCCTCATGCACGACGATATGATGGACCAAAGGACCTTGATACATATATTCCAGAATAAGAGGAGGGGGGGAACTCTCGTTTATTCCTCTTACCGGTTTTTATTTTCTATTTTTTTTTTATTGATTTGTTTTATTTTATTTTTTTTCATACAACCAGTTAACAAAAAAACCATCAACGATGACTCGTCCACTCCTTTGGTTCTGCTTCAATCTTTCCTCTTCCTCCAAAAAAAAAACCCAGCCAGCATCGTAGAATGTTACATCACTAGAAAAAACGAAATAAAAACAAAGTTCCCTGCAAAAATAAAATCCTCGCAAATGCGACTCTTCCGGCTGTTGTTAAGATCCTTAGTGGAATTTTAAACGAGATTTATTTTGTTGCACTTGGTGAAAGTGAAATTTTTCGTTTGTATAAAAATTACTCGAACCGTAGGCGGATATGTGTGGTATATATATATATATATATATATATATATATATATATATTACAACTTAGGTCACAAAAGTCGTGACCATTTGCCAACATCTCCATGTATTATTCGCAAGACGTTACGAGGGCTTTAAGAATCGTATTTCGATGTCTCGAGAATAAATTTTATTCATTTATATGGATGATAAAATGAAAAGTAAATGTGATTTTTAAGGAAATTTGTGCGATATGAAATAATGTAAAATGAAACAAAGACTTTAAATTTTCTGAAGTGTATTTCTAGAATTTCATTGAAAAAATGACTGGACGATGAAATTGTAAATTTGACATATTTTTATTTTTCCAGGTCGTGACATTATCATTGTACGCCTATTTTTTTTCGGCTTTGCTGGGTCGACAATTCGTCGAGCGTCCACCAAACGGGAGCCCAGGTGGAAAATACGAGGAGCCTGACATGTATTTTCCAGTCTTCACGACTCTTCAGGTGAGATGAAAAACAAAAAAAAACAAAAAATACAAAAATTTCACCTTTAATTGCATAAATGATGAAAATATTTTTTAAAAATTAATTTGTAGTTTTGCTTCTACGTTGGTTGGCTGAAAGTCGCAGAGGTGCTTATCAATCCATTCGGTGAGGACGATGATGATATCGAGTTAAACTGGTTAATCGATCGTCACATCAAGGTGAGTGAAAAATTTGATTTTTGTTAAAACAAAAGTAAAAAATAAAATTATTCAAAAAATATATATAACACTTGAAAAAAAAAAAAAATCCTTGCAAGGCTGGTTATATGATAGTCGACGAGATGCACGAGGAACATCCGGAACTTCTCAAGGATCAATACTGGGACGAAGTAATACCAAAAGATTTGCCATACACGTTAGCTAGTGAGCAATATAGGAGAGAAGAACCAAAAGGATCTGCAGAACATTATAAAGTGAAAGAAAGTGACGCTTTGTATGCGAATGTTATGCTCGGTAATCAAATGCACAATCACAGTCAGCATAGAAAGCCTCATCAGGATGATATGTACGCTGATTATGTGAGTTAAATTTTTTTTTTTCATTTTTTTTTTATCAACATTATCAATTGTCTCAATTTTATTATTTTTTTTATTCTTCAATTTTATTGATGAGCAATTTTTTAAATAATCGCTAAATTTTTTCAGGAAAGTGTTGACACGCCTCTCGTCGAGCGCCGAAAAAATTGGCTACAGCGTCAAATAACTCGTATGGGCTCCGTAAGAAGTTCATCAACGACTTACAGCAGTGGAGGTGGATTTTTCGCGAGAAATCGTCACAACAGCGTTTACAGTAGCCCCGAGACTGGTGGATTGCCACAAACGAATAATTCTAATCCGAAAATGTCACTGTACGATCGTCTCGTGGGACGAAAAAGCGTCAGAAGTCAACGGATGGGTCGTCAAGGTGAGAATAAATCGAATATAGATCGAGTGGAGGTATACATTCATTTTTTTTTTAACGTAATACGAGAGCTCAGAAAGATTTAGCATGGAACAAAATGGCCTCTGACAGATCTGTCTTAAAATCGATTAAAATCGTTATGGGAAAATATTAAATAAGGACAATTTTTATTATTTAAGAAATAATAAAAAGTATTAAAGTTGAAATTGAAGATGGATAGAAGTTACGTCAAAGTTTTAAACTCGATCGCAAGAAAGATTGTTTATGTAGCATTTACGTAACATTGATGAATCAATTTTACCGAGAAGCATTAAATACCTTTGGATAGACGAGCACTCAAGTCTTCCATTGTTTTCCTGTTTTAAATAATCACTTTGACAACACGAGAGAAAAAATCGTTGACTGCGATTCATCCTATAAGTTTATCAATCACAATTTATTATCAATTTTTTCATGTCAAATTTTCCTTATCAAGTTTCCCGATCGACAAAACTGCGTACCATCTATGGTCCCATTTTTAAAACGCTAGTTTAGACTTGGCTCGATCTTAAAATCCTCTTAAATTTTCAAGTAACATTTTAAAATTCGTGCCTCAGGCCTTAATTCGGCCACGTAGACCAATTTTGGCCTTAATTCGGTCGAGCGTTTACGTTTACGACGAAAATGTTGAGCCAAAATACCCGCAGTCACTCTCGTCCTCGTCACTGTCGACTTTTTAATTTTTTCGATTGATCCCAGAATTTAACGATGATGCAATTGACGAATCACCACCAACGGTTCACCTTAATCACAGTTAGACCCTCGAGGCAATAAAAAAAAAATGTAACCTTCATCCGATTTTTCGACGTCCATCACTCATGATCTAACTCGTGTCGTTGGCTTTGATAATTTTTTAGGCACAATGACGAAGCTCCAGTCAGTGCCAGTATCGTTGAAAAATCGTCCGAGAATTCCAACGCCGGATGTGACAAAGGAGGTCGTTGACCGTGAGCAGAGGCTCGCGTTATCAGCGAATAATGCAGCGAACATTGGAGCAGGGGTCGTCGGTGTTATACCAGCGAATGGTCACTATCAAACGGAACTTCCGGTTGTCCAAGTGGTTCTCTCGCCCATTGCCGAGACAGAGGGTACCCCGAATTCCGGAAAGGGTGGAACCGCAGCTTTGGCACAGGCAGTTCTGTCACCAACGCTGACGAGTGCTGGCCTCGTGACACCGATGACCCTAACTCCAGTGACGATAAGCCAACTGACCCAATTGGGTCTGGTGACGACAACATCATCGTCAGTGCCAAGGATAAACATTCAATCGGCAAACGGACTTCAAGCGACCCTCACGGAAGTGAACAGCAGCGAGGAAGAGGGCTCTGGGGGTAGTGCAAGCGGAAGTAGTCGAAGTGGAAGTGTGACTGGACGAGAGGAGCGTTCAACACCGTTGATCGGTGATCGAACGAGTCTACAGGGAAGCCAAAATTCAACACCCACGTTCGACAATTACAATGAACGATCGCCCATTCTCATGAGCCCAGAAAAATTGAGCGGTTACGTTATCGCGCCAAATTCAACCCAAGAAAAGGAGAGAGCAAATGCCGAGGCACGTGGTAGAAGATCGGCATCTTTGCCAGGTCCTCCTCTGATGATGCAGCTGCGAGAAGACAGAAGCATGTCACTTCCTCATTCGACAGACCCAACTGGCACTTTGCAGGGTAGGCAAAATTCCAGTTACGATCCATTGGCTCCTGAGGGTAGACACAGAACCGGAAGTGTCGGTAGGGAATTAACGAAAACGAGAACTCACGAACCTTTGAGAAGGACGAGCACGCCAGCCAGCACGAATTCGTCATTGCTAGCTGGAGCCTCGACAACGACAAGTGTCTCGGGTAGCAAGAGAGGCGAAGTTTACGTTTAAGCCAATGTCGAGGCACGTGGCAGAAGATCCACATCTTTGCCAGAACAGAACCGGAAGTGTCGGTAGGGAATTAACGAAAATGAGAACTCACGAACCGTTGAGAAGGACGAGCACACTGACCAGCACGAATTCGTAATGACGAACTGGCTTAGCTTAAACGTAAACTTAGCAATGGCTAACTTTACGTTTAAGCCAATGCCGAGGCACATGGTAGAAGATCGGCATCGTTGCAAGGCCCTCCTCTGATGATGCAACTACGAGAAGACAGAAGCATGTCACTTCCTCATTCGACAGACCCAACTGGCACTTTGCAAGCCAGTTCACTGGCCAGCACGAATTCGTAATGACGAATTGGCTTAGCTTAAACGTAAACTTAGCAATGGCTAACTTTACGTTTAAGCCAATGCCGAGCCACGTGGTAGAAGATCGGCATCTTTGCCAGGTCCTCCTCTGACGATGCAACTGCGAGAAGACTGCATGTCACTTCCTCATTCGACAGACCCAACTGGCACTTTGCAGGGTAGGCAAAATTCCAGTTACGATCCATTGGCTCCTGAGGGTAGACACAGAACCGGAAGTGTCGGTAGGGAATTAACGAAAACGAGAACTCACGAACCTTTGAGAAGGACGAGCACACCAGCCAGCACGAATTCGTCATTGCTGGCTGGAGCCTCGACAACGACAAATGTCTCGGGTAGCAAGAGAGGCGAATTTTACGTTTAAGGTGGTTTGAAGTCTCTAAGGATCACCAGGAAAATATATGAGAATTTTTAGTAATTCATCAGGCTGGGCTACGTCATCAACTTAAAAAATGTCCGAGTGATTTTGCTGATCCTTTAATCGATTTTGCCTCGGTCATGATCCAGCGATGATTTCATTATTTTTTCTTACCTTAAAAATTACATGGTGCAAATTACTTTCAAATAATTTTCCTGGTGATTTTTAAGGGTGTATTTTATACACTTGTGTTTTTTTTTAAATTCATTCAACTCTACGAAATATTGTCCGTCCGTCAAATTATTAATGATTCTTTTTTGTCGTTGCTACGTGTACAGATGACAAGGATTCATGTACGATCGTTTGCGAGTCGCTCAAAACGAGTGACGTGCAAAACAGGACAAAGTCCTGTGCTGCTAAGAATGTATATATATATATATATATATATATATATGTACACGCGTGCGTCACATTGTAAATATTGTAATTTATGTGTTCGCGATTATTGCGCGTGTTTGCAGGACTAGCAAGCTCTCAGGAGACTTGGATTATTAAATTATAACCACCAGATTATTAAGTTCGATTGAGATACCATGTAAGACATCGTTTTTTTTTTGTTTATTTTTTTTTCCAAGGGAATTTAATTCGACACGTTTTATAATGATGTTGATGATGATATTACTTTTTGTGATATGAAAAAGAATCTTCGTAGATCTTTTAGTTCGATGTTGAACATAAGATATAATATTTTTCGTCGTTGTTTGCTTATAATTGTTGCGATTGAAGGGATGGAAAGAGATTTGACCGAGACATTATTTAATATGGAGAATCCGTTGATAAAAAAACAAAATAATAAAAAATGTGATGGCCATTTTTTTTCTGTTTCCAATGCCATATATGTATGATTATTTATTTATTATTTTGCGAGAGGTTGGAGGCTCTTCGTTATTTTTTCACATTTCGTCGACAAACAGAGTGTCAACTCAAGATAAAGCGCACTTTTTGGAGAATGATAAAAAAAGAAAAAATAAAAAAATCCTCGTGGCACGAAATATAACATTTATTGATAATAAATTAATTTATATATATACTATATAGAGAAGACGCGGGGCCATTTAATAATGCGCGTGTGCGGCAAAGAGATCTTGTACACATTTCCAGTTGTCATATTTGCCATTCTTGCGTGACACTTGTATAAATATAGATTAAATACGAGGAAGTGGCGGGGAGGACAGGGGGAGGGGGGGGGGGGGAGGAAGAAAAAATGAGTGCACGACATGGTATCATGTTCGGAAAAAAAATAAAAAATAAAAAAAAATAATAATGGTGCTTGTATATTATTCGTGTAAGTTGGACGAAAATATTTTTTTATCGTGGTAAAACGCGTTTGTCTCGGTCGATCTTTCTTGCGATTATAACTAATACGTGTCATTTATTTGAGTTTCGAAAATGAGACGTGTAGCAACGACAATGTTAAACGTACTAATTAATCTCATTGTTAATGTCACTGATTTCGTTTCTTTATATTTGTATAAAGCGTTTTTCTTTTTTGTTAATTTTTTTAATTATTCAAGAAACGTATTTTCTTAACGAGATCATAATATTTTTGTATGCACTCTTTTCGAAAAAGCATTAGATCCGATTACGATAATACAGGAGGAATTAATTGATAGATATTTCAATAAAGATTTTTTTTTTTTTCAACCTCGAAGAGCAAATGGTCAGAAATTAAGGGAATCATGCAAATGATTCCTACAACTCGATAGTTCATAGCTCGTTCGATAATGATATCGTGCAATCATTTAACAAAAAAAAAAAAAAAAAAAAATGCAAATCTTATTTTTATTATTTAACGAAATAATCGTTTATCATCCAAGGACACATATCTCGCGGAGTTATTCGACGCTGTTTTTTTTCATAGCACGAGAGCTCCTTTATGTAGTTATTTAACCAGCAGTATTTGTACATAGAAACGCGAATGAGGTATATGGTATGTTATATTGCCCATGAGTGAAATATATATATATATATATATATATATATGTGTTAAAAATATAGGACCCCGATTGATGATTATATTATAGATGAAAATAATTACGAACAATATTACACGAAAATGGTATACGAATACAAATCTATAAATATAAAAAGATCTTTGATACTTGAAATCGAATTAAAAAAGTGTCTTAGGTATTTGTGTGTATGTCTTGTGCCTTTGTAAAATATACTTACACACGAGTCGATCGTGCAATAGAAGAAAAAAAAAAACTTCATATTAAAGGAAAGTACTAGTGATCTTTCATGATGTTAAATTTACTCAATTTACTATGTCGAATAAATATTTTAAAATAAAAATTTGTCTTTATTTCCCTCCTCTATAATAATAATAATATGAGGACCCAATTGATGATTATATTATAGATGAAAATAATTACGAACAATATTATACCAGAATGGTATACGAATATTAAAATACAATGATAAAAAAATCTGACATTTGTGATTGAAATAAAAAATTTTCTTGATGTATGTCTATTTTTGTAAAATATATTTATGCTTTTTTTCTCGAGAACTTCATTTTAAATTATCTGCGTATAAAATATTGATTTTCAGGTTAAATACGAATTAATTATGTTTCTGAGGGTCTTAAGATTAATAACAAATCAAATTTGTTGGAAAAGCTCAATTTGTTATTGAAAAAAATATATTTGAAGTTGGGGCGTTGGGCACACCCCACGTAAGGGTTCACGGATTTTTTTCTCACGTGAGTAACGAAGGGTTAACCCTCCGTTTTCGATATGTGCCTCCAATTTTTCATGATATGTGAAATTTACTCAATTATACTCTCTGGATTTTTTTTTTTTGTAAATATACATCCCTCTTTATTGCTCTCTTTCATTATAATATAAAAAATAATTTCTTGCCTTACCGAGAGTGCACTGGAAATGCCTGCAAGTACAAAGTTCGGCTCACCATGAGAGCGTCGCTGCAATCGCATCCTAGCCAGAACGTCGATAATGTGGGAATCCTTGAAAAAAATCTTCAAGGAGTCATTGGAGCATTATACCGATCTCAATGAGTTTTTGCTCGTATTCTACCGTTACCGGAAGCACCGAAAATTCGGCAATGGGAGGATTTAATTGGAAAGAGCCCGTTAGTCTTCGCTTACTTAATTATAACATGCATCGTTCTCCTTAACTAACATAAAGGGTACTCGCGTACATTTATTTGGAAATAAAGATTGCAATCACTTTTTTTTCAAGGCTCGCCGATTTTTTCCGGCGTTGTTTTCTGTTCGAACGAGTATAAAGTTATTTTTATTAAATTTTTGATGCGATGCCCAATATATAGAATTTTGTGTCTTTTCGATTTATTCTGTTTTCGGGGTAGTTTTTTGTTTTTTTTTTAATTCCACCGCATCAAAGCAGTTCGGCGAGACGCAGAATCACCGAAGGACTCGCGACATAAATTAACATAAAGGGTACTCGCGTACATTTATTCGGAAATAAAAATTACAATCACTTTTTTTTCAAGGCTCGCCGATTTTTTCCGGCGTTGTTTTCTGTTCGAACGAGTATAAAGTTATTTTTATTAAATTTTTGATGCGATGCCGAATATATAGAATTTTGTGTCTTTTCGATTTATTCTGTTTTCGGGGTAGTTTTTTGTTTTTTTTTTAATTCCACCGCATCAAAGCAGTTCGGCGAGACGCAGAATCACCGAAGGACTCGCGACATAAATTAACATAAAGGGTACTCGCGTACATTTATTCGGAAATAAAAATTGCAATCACTTTTTTTTCAAGGCTCGCCGATTTTTTCCGGCGTTGTTTTCTGTTCGAACGAGTATAAAGTTATTTTTATTCAATTTTTGATGCGATGCCAAATATATAGAATTTTGTGTCTTTTCGATTTATTCTGTTTTCGGGGTAGTTTTTTGTTTTTTTTTTAATTCCACCGCATCAAAGCAGTTCGGCGAGACGCAGAATCACCGAAGGACTCGCGACATAAATTAACATAAAGGGTACTCGCGTACATTTATTCGGAAAGAAAAATTGCAATCACTTTTTTTTCAAGGCTCGCCGATTTTTTTCCGGCGTTGTTTTCTGTTCGAACGAGTATAAAGTTATTTTTATTAAATTTTTGATGCGATGCCCAATATATAGAATTTTGTGTCTTTTCGATTTATTCTGCTTTCGGGGTAGTTTTTTTTTTTTTTTTTTGATTCTACCGCATCAAAGCAGTTTGGCGAGACGCAGAATCACCGAAGGACTCGCGAAGGAAGGGCTGCCGTCGAGAAGGATCTTCTTCCTTCTGCCTCGTGGTAATAATAAATTATTATGCGTTTCACGGATTATCGGGGTGACGAGATGGGTGGTTGCCGGTGCTCCAATGCGCTCATATTCCCCTTCCCCTCCACTTCAAGAAGGCCCCAAGACGATTCCTTATCGGCGCGAGCATGCGTTTGCACTTACAATCGGTAACTTGGGTTGGGCCCTCTTTTCCTCGCTCACCTGCCTTCACGCACTCAACCCAGTCCATATTAGCCTCGCTTTAAACTCTCTCAGGTTCTTCCCCCTTGCGTGGTCCTGTTGGATTAAAAATTGCATGAGTGACTTTCTTTTTTTTTTCTTTTTTTTTTTTTCAAATATAATAGACATACACATTTTTTAAATCAAAATCCAAATTTCCAATGGCGATATGAATTTTCGTCATCAGTTTATCGGCCATCTGCATATCCATCGATTTAAAAAAATCTTTTTCTTGCTCGCTGAGTCGCCATCACACTTGTCACACAATTATATATTTTATGTTCACAGCGTGATGTCTATTTTTAAATTAAACTTTGTACTTTGAATAGAAATTTAAATTCGGACCATAATCAATCAGTGCCAGCTAAAAAGCCATTTATTTTGTCGTCTTTATTACATCTTCTGCTTCTTCTTGCAATCTTTTAAAAGTTGGTAAAGAGCTGCCTTAATGTCGGAACGAGGTAGAACGACCGCGAAGTAAACAAGCGCGTGGGTGTGAGATAGAAAGCTGTTTGGAAAAAAAAATTATATATATATATATATATTTTTTACATATATATATACATATATAAACATATATATACATATATATACATATACATACATATATATACATATATATACATATAAACATATACATATATATGTATATGTTTTATTGTACATGTCGAGGCACAGGAGCGGCTGGAAAACAGTCGCAAAAGCGGGAGCGGCCAACTTCTCACTTCCGATCTGCAAACGTCTCTCACGATCCACCGATGTACCTATGTCTTTCTCATCTTTCTCTTTCCTCTTACATTGTATTATGCCTTTGGTAACATAACCATGGACGCGAGTAAGCCCAACCCATGTATGACAAGAGGCAAATAATGCAAAATTGTCCCAGGGCGTATTTGGAATTCGAGCAGTAACTTTGTCGTGTATTGATGAGAAATCAAAGATGGCCGAATGGCTGTAAGTTTGAATGACTCAAATGAGTTTCAAAGTCCCTTAAAAAAATTAATTAAAATCCATTATAGAACTGATTACTTTATATCTTCAGTCATGTTGTAGATATTCTGGATTATTTCCACGAAGTAGACAAATGATCAGCTAGGATATAGAATATTAAGTGGGCGTGGGAATACGAGAAAATGCTTTTGAACAGAGAATACACTCAACATATGACTCGTACAGATACGTGCTTAATGGGTTTGTAATTTTTATATTTCGATATATTATTAAGTGCAATTTTCAATATTTGTACGAAGTAAATTCGTGGGAACGTTTATCAGACTAGATTTTTTTTCACACTGTATTTGACGTAGCTTTGATGTTTGAATAATAAAAATAATAAAATAAATTCTTTCTGAATGATAAAAATAATATTTGTATAAATAATTTTGAATATAAATACAGAGGAGAGAATTTTACATTGAGATTATCGGAGGTTTTTTTTTTTCGCCGATTAGTCTGATAAATAATTATTTTCTACTGCTTGAATGATAGAAATGATATTTGCATAAATAATTTTGAATACAAATACAGAGTAGAGAATTTTACATTCAGATTATCGGAGGTTTTTTTTTTTGCTCAAGAGTCTGGTGTAAATGATAATTTCCAGCTTCTTGAATCAACACAAAATCGCATGGATATTTTTCATCCAACATCATCGAGTGTATTGCGATGACCATTTAGTGGGCACGAAGAGGTGAATTATGAGATGAGACGAGAATTCAATGGACGAATATACAAGAAAATAATGAAACTACGAGGTCTGGTTTATAGAATTTGTGGAGGGGGAATTGATTAGACGTTTAATTAGCATAACGGTGTGTGCGATGAACGTTTTACGTGAGTCAGTTTGTGCGTGCCATGGTATAATTTATCAAGTGACACGCGACCGTGTGTGCTCACGAGCACATCGTACTTGAGAAATATAACGAGATATAACACACGATCTTTCATATTTATAGTTATATTTATGATAGAATATATAGTGGCAGACGTCGTATGAAAGAAAAAGAGGAAGAAGAAGCAAAAGAAGAAGAAAGTGAGTACCCTAGAGTGTGAAAAGAAATGATACTCTTGATGGGCTGAGAGTTGATCTTTGCTGACCATGATGGAGTATAAACGCTCGGAGCACGCCCAGCGATTCATTTTCAGAAAGGGCCCCATCCAAAAGCCACACAAGCATTTGTGCTTGACCAAGAGAGAGAGAGAGAGAGAGAGAGAGAGAGAGAGAGAGAGCCCTAATTTGCTTCTTTAGAAATTGGGTCTCGTGGTCATCGAATCCTGCAGAGATCCTGCAAAAGAAATCGTTTCTCTTTTCCCTTTTGGACTATTCTTCGTTTCCCATTTCGTTTTTTTTTTTTTTATTTTCTTGCTCGCGGGCTTGAACGTTGTTGACTTTTTGTCACGCTATCAAAAGGGCCTCACAGTGACGAGCGGAGGGACGATAAATACTTGGAGGTAGAATGAAAAATCGAGGACAGTATCGAACAAAAGAAAATTGTATATATTTCTGAGGGTCTCACCTAGCATAATGTCTCTCGTAAGCGAGAGTTGAAAATTAATGCTCGTCATACTGTCCGAGAGAGTGATCGCATTTGTACGAATTATGCACATGAGATCCTTTATATGGTCTGATCCATTTAAAATCATTTTTTTTTTTTTTTATCTCTCGGAATAAAGTGAAGTACGAATAAAATTTATACGTCCTTTTTTTCTCCTTTTTTTTGCCAACGAATTTTTGTCGGGATCAAGTCGTCTCTGGTTGAGCAAATCGCGTGGGACACACAAAAGCTCGAAACTTTTATTCTTCTCGTATACATTATTCCGTCCGTGAAAAAAAAAAAAAAAAAAAAAAATGGAATGAGTGTCGAGACGGTCAGCAGGCTGAAAAGTCGAGTATGTCACATGATATGTCCAACCAGAGGTAGCGAGAAAGTTATTTGCCTTCTTCCGGATGCAAAAAAAAAAACTTGATGCTGTGCAATAACCACAGAATAAATACGTCAAGGGACAGTTGGGCTAATTTTTGACGCACTTTAACTCAATCTTTATTTTTACTTTTTCATCGTTATGGACCGTCAGGATATTGTCCAAGATGTCGTTTTCATTCGTTATAAACGACGAGCATAACGAGAATATTCTGTTTGGAAAAAATAATATCGCGTTGACAGTTACTTTGGGTTGAAAAAAAAAAAACAATTGGATAAATTTAAGGACCAGAGAGTACTCGGATGTATCTCGTGCATAAATGGCGCGACCTTAATCGCTTTGACAGCAAGCGTTGATATGAACTCCTTGGACTGCTTGTCAACGCTGCTCTTTTCTCACTTCCCAGTCTCTTCTATCGTCTTCCTCTTTCTTTTTCTTTTTTTTTTACTTAAATTTTATACGTTCTTCCTTCTGCTTCGTGCTTAAACGTCGACACTTTCACGGGGGCGTACGTCGATTAAGAGGGAATCTCTCGTTGCGCCTCTCGCCATCCGCAAATATCCCAGCTGCTTGCATCGAGAGCATAGCACTTTGCCTCTCGATGTGGGATGAACGGGTGTTATACATCCGCGAAGATGCGATGAGAAAGAGGCGTTAACCCTCCTGTGTTATCAGACTCGACATGGGCTCTTTGAGAAACATTCAAGAGACATGTATACGATGGGGGAGAGAGCAAGAGAGAGAGAGAGAGAGAGAGAGACGAGAATATATATGTATAGACGAGTGGCGTGCAATTAGTAGGCTAATACGTTGCACGCTCTTGGAAATCACGGCCTCCGGGGTCCGTCGAGAGGCGAGAATTCCCATAACACGTGAGTAGGGCAAACGAGAATCTAGATGAAGCGATGGACGAAGAAATAAAGAGTACGGAATTTTTTTGAATAAACAGCATAAAAAAAAACGCTGTAGAAAAAATCATTTGAATTCGAATGATCCTGTTTTGAAAATTTGTACGAAAGGGGCCCAAAAACCTGGGCAACTTTCTTCAGCACTTGATGGAGAAGATGAGAACTGAATTTGGGAAAATTGCCATGGAAAAATTAGTATAAGGCAAAGCGAATGAGCTGTTGAGCAAAGAATTTGTTCAACTACTATGGGCAGGAAAATTTATCTAAATTCGAATGAACCCATTTTGAAAATCTGTACGAAAGGGGGCCAAGAACCTGGGCAAGTTCCTTCAGCACTTGATGGAGAAGATGAGAACTGAATTTGGGAGAATTGCCATGAATTTGTCCTACTATGGACAGGAAAATTCAACTAAATTCGAATTACCCATTTTGAAAATCTGTACGAAAGGGGCCCAAGAACCTGGGCAAGTTCCTTCAGCACTTGATGTGGAAAATAAGAATTGAATTTGGGAGAATTGCCATGAATTTGTCCTGCTATGGGCAGGAAAATTTATCTAAATTCGAATGATACCATTTTGAAAATCTGTACGAAAGGGGACCAAGAACCTGGGCAAGTTCCTTCAGCACTTGATGTGGAAAATGAGAATTGAATTTGGGAGAATTGCCATGAATTTGTCCTACTATGGGCAGGAAAATTTATCTAAATTCGAATGATCCCATTTTGAAAATCTGTACGAAAGGGGACCAAGAACCTGGGCAAGTTCCTTCAGCACTTGATGGAGAAGATGAGAACTGAATTTGGGAGAATTGCCATGAATTTGTCCTACTATGGGCAGGAAAATTTATCTAAATTCGAATGATCCCATTTTGAAAATCTGTACGAAAGGGGCCCAAGAACCTGGGCAAGTTTCTTCAGCACTTCATGTAGAAAATGAGAACTGAATTTGGGAGAATTTGCCATGAATTTGTCCTACTATGGGCAGGAAAATTTATCTAAATTCAAACGAGCCCAGCGATAAAATGTGCATGATTAAGGCCCCAGAATAATAGTGTATTCTTTTAGAACTTGATGGAGAACATGAGAAGGCAATTTGGGAGAAGCATCGTCGAAAAATGTCTATAAAGCAAAGTGATTTATTGAATAAATAATTGGCAAATTACCCTGGTTGCAAAATGTGCATGTTTAAGGTAAAAAAATGTAGGCAAATTTTTCAAGAACTTGACGTAGAAGATTATTGAATAAATAATTGGCAAATTACCCTGGTTGCAAAATGTGCATGTTAAAGGTAAAAAAATGCAGGCAAATTTTTCAAGAACTTGACGTTAGAAGATGAGAAAAAAAATTGATTGGAATGCCATTGGCAAAACGAGCATATAAAGCAAAGAGAGCGACGAGTGTTGAACAAAGAATATTGGTACGGATCTCACAGTCTCGTAATTGACAGGCAGAGAGGCCTTTGTGAACAACAAAGAAAACTTCGATCTTCACGGAGCATTAATGGTTGCTCTCGCCACACTGCTCACACATACTGGAAGGAATCATCAAATTCATTTTTTTCCTCGTGACACTTTTCGTTTTCGAGCTATCAAACGAATATCGTAATTCTTGAAGTTTCGTGCGCCCCCTCGTGGTGAATCTGTCGCATTTCTTGGTACTTTCCGCGCTTGCCGTACAGCCCGAAGCGGCAAAACAGACGAGTAACTTGAGAAAAAAAAAATTAAAAAATAAGACAAGAGAGGGAGCAAGCGAGCAGTTCAAAGCGGCTCATCCTTATGGCTTTTGCACTGCGTGTGCCCGCAAACACACACACACACACTCATACTCACATATACAGAAAATTGTGCGCCAACGTCGCGCGATCGAACGGTTAATGAACCGTGCGCGGTCGCTCGCGCGCGAGCATGCTCGACTCGCTCGTGTTCCCCCCATTGTCTCTGTGGGATGCTGAGAGACGTAATTATTGCGTACCGTGAGGCGAGATGAGAAAGAGCGAGAGAGAGAGAGAGAGAGAGAGAGAGAGAGAGAGAGAGAGAGAGAGAGAGAGAGAGAGAGAGAGCGAGAGAGAGAGAGAGAGAGAGAGAGAGAGAGAGAGAGAGAGAGAGAGAGAGAGAGAGAGAGAGAGAGAGAGAGAGAGAGAGAGAGAGAGAGAGAGAGAGAGAGAGAGAGAGAAGAGAGAGAGAGAGAGAGAGAGAGAGAGAGAGAGAGAGAGAGAGAGAAAGAGCGAGAGAGAGAGAGAGAAAGAATTTTGCGATGATTGTGTGTATATCGCGTGTTGCGCACACGCGCGATGTTCATTCACCGAGAAGAAACGAACCTTGAGCTCGCGCGCGGCATTTTCTGTGTTCTCTGGATTGTTATACATACATATAAATACAGTCGCGTACCTGGTGAGCAAGCAAGCCGACACTGATCCCGCCATTTATTACTATCGCTACTTACGACTTGTAAATACGCGCGAGTTAGTAGAGTAGCAGAAACAGTGATTGTTATATACCACATGGCCGAAGAAAGATCTATACATATATATATATATATATATAATGCCTCTGCCATACAGATCTTGGCAATGCTCGATCATTCTGTGATCGCTATAATTATCAGCTGGCATTTAATATTATTGTTAATTTCCATTGGATTTTGTTAATATTTTTTCTACAATTCCATAAACACTATTTATTAATGCGTTCACTATTATATATATATATATATATATAAATCTAATATTTCCTTTACGAGGTCTGAAGTAACAATTATATTGTTCGAGTGATCCGTAAATGGAAAATAGACTCGTGTAATATATTTCTCCACCGCACGCACACGCGATGTGTACATGAACTTCAGCGTTAAATTATCGCGACGTGAACTCGTTTTGTGCTTCTTTTACTATATATATAAATATATATATATATATATATCTAATAATCTAATAATCGTATCTATATATATATATATATATACGATTATTAGATTATTATTCAGCGATGCTCCCGTTTATAAACCATGATTCTAACAGAGCGCTCTCGATCCCCGGGGTCTGAAGACATTTATCGTCGATCCCATGAGCTTGCCTGAGAGAAGTATACATCGGGCCCCGGTGGGGGGAGGGTGGCAACGGTGTGTGTTGTGTTGGAGGGCTCGCGCGCGTGCGAGAGAGAGAGAGAGAGAGACCTGAATGCCGTAGTGAGCTCGAAACGATGTTGGGACTCCTGCATGATGCCCAGCAAGACTCGTACGCTCTTCGTACAAGGCACACGGCAGTTTGGTCGCGGATATGTTGCAAGAAGGTGCATCGGCACGGAAGCAGAAAGTGAACGAGAATAAATTGAGTCGATTCTCAAAATAAGGCCCAAAATTCATAAAAACCGTAAGGCCCAAAATAAATCGTAAGGCCCAAAAAAACTGCCCAGCGTAAGGCCCAAAATAAATCGTAAGGCCCAAAAAAACTGCCCAGCGTAAGGCCCAAAATTAAATTATAAGGCCCAAAAACAAAAGGGCCCGATTCTTAGAATACTCGTATATAGGCAGCTAAACAAGCAGGGGCCAGCTCATCACATGGACTGGCTGCATGCACTCTGTGTGTTACGGAAAGGCACGATTCATCGTGGCGAGTAGGGCCCACAGTACCAAGATCGCTCGGGGCCCCCTGAGAGCACCAAGAGCGAATCACCAGTGTCATATGTGAGAATATGAACACAACGTCAAAGATGCTGTAAGAGAGCTCAACGGTTGGAAGAACTCGACGCGAGAGCCAAGAGAGGTCCTCGAGGAGTCCCGCCGCGGTGGGACTCGAACGGGCGCAAAGAGGAAGGCCCAAGAGGCGGCTGGGAAGAGGGCAAACTTCATCGCGCACAGGCAAACGAAGTGAAGGAGACGAAAGGAGAAAAGAGAGAAGATGGAGAGAATACCGGGCAGTCCCTCTCGACGCGTCGCACGGTAACCTACGTGCTTTTATTACCGCGGGGATATACACAGAGAGACGCGAGGCAGAGAGCTCGACGGTCCCCTTTCATTGGATTGGACGCGTTACATTAGGGAGTTGCCAGTATAAAGTATCGTCATCATCATCATCATCATCATCACCATCATCATCATCATCATCATCATCATCATCATCATCATCATCAGCATCATCAGCATCATCATCATCATCATCATCATCATCATCGTCGTCGTCCTGGTCGTCATCGTCATCGCCGTCGTCTTCCATCGCCTCTCTATCCCCCTTGCTTTCTCTCGGTCCAACGTGAAATCCCATTTTTTTTTTTCCTCTCTGTTTTCGTTTCTTCTCTCTTACTTTCGACGAATGTTTGGCTCTGTAACGATCAGTCAGAGCCCTAAAAAGATCCTTGAAAGAGGTGAAGAGAGTTAAAAAAAAAGTTATGGTGTTAAGTGTTGGGGAACGCTGGGCCTACTTGTCGTTGCGCAATCGACCAAGTTTCGGGGGCTGTTGATGGTGAGAGTTTCGAGACTACCATATACAAGAGAGAGAAATAGATAGAGAGCGAGAGAGAGAGAGAGAGAGAGAGAGAGAGAGAGAGAGAGAGAGTGAGGGGGGGTCAGAGAGGTTAGTGGACTGGAGGATGGTCATTCGGTCACTGGGATCTCAGTTTTGTTTGGAGGTTCCCTGCGGACAGCACCGATCTGTCATTTATGCAGCTGCTAGAATTATCGCTGAATAATTTGTAATTTTTTTCGTTAACCGTTATTGCATTGAAAAATGTTGATAAAAATGACAATAATCGTCAATCAATTGAACTTTTCGTTATCACGAATGTTTCATTATCAATTGAGGAAAAGTTGTGAAGTCTCGTGACGAGTTGACGCCAGGAGAGGATCCGACGTGCCACTACGTTTGCTTTTCTCACGGTCTAGGTCGCTCCTCTCGCTGCTATACATAGAAGAACTTGTGAGGTCTGTCCGGGATGATGCTGGTGAAGCTTGCACTTAACGAGAGAGGCAATTGACTGAACGGCGTGGCTCCTGCTTCGAATATATTGCGATCGAACGATCCATATATAATACTCATGAAATGATTATCGATCATCGTTTCACGAAGACCTGACGTGACGAGCAAATAAAATTGTGAAAACTATCGTTGAGTTTTACCGAGTGTCAGAGTGGTGACTAAAACGGACGATTGTCCTGTCAAATTATTTTTTAACCACTGATTGTTTAGTAATTTTTTTTTTTGCATATGGCATATATATATTTATGCATTTATTTTCTTGAAGGGCTCGACGAAACTCGTGCGATATTTGTACGATGCAATATCCTCAACGTTTAATCTAAACGAAAATAAAGGACAAGAGGAAGAGGTGAAAAAAATAAAAAATATTATCCTGCAAAGTGTTGTGATCCATCAAAGTCAAAGGTTCAGGGTAATATAATATAAACCCGATACTCGGCTGGTCCATAAGAGAAAAAGAGAAGTGTGCAAGAGAGTTGGAGGATTCGATCGAGTTTGCCGATCTCGTTTTCACGATCCAAGCGTAAAGGCTGCTCCGGTGCCTGTGTGAAGAATCAAGTAGACGAAGAAGAAGAAGGAGAAGAAGAAGAGGAAAGCAAAGAAGAGGCTGCGATCCTCTATAGACTCGGTGCAAGTTCGACGCGATCCGTTATAAGGTTAGAGGCTGTGCCAGGCCAGGGCGCAGGCCGAGAGAGGTCCAGCGTGAATCGAGCAAATCCAAGAGAGTGCAACGAAGAAGATTAAAAAAAGCACAATAAAACTTATATATATATATATATATATATATATATATATATATAAGGCATGTATATGAGAACAAGAGCGAGAGAAGGTTAGAAACATGAGATCGTACGAACGAGACAAGAGAATAGCGAACTCATTTATCCGTTCGCCATTATTAACGATAGAAGGGGAAGGAGCAGAGTGAGATCAGTGTTCGCCTTCCCATCAACCTCGATGCACTGTGAAAACTTGGCCCTGGAATTTACCTCCTCTTGAGCTATATACGATCGAACTCCGATACATCATGTGATTCATCAACTAATTAACAATTCAAGAAAAAAAAAAACAAAAACAATATGGTGACGTATCTTATCGCAGGGATTTTTTTTAATCCAGCCAATTGGAATCGTTTCTCAGTCGTGAATGCCCAAGAAATAAAATTGAGATAATCGTTCATCTTACGAAAATTGTCATTAGAATTTTTATCATTGATGTTACTGCGATTAATTTTGGCTGATCTCCATCAATCCGGATGTTAATCGAGTGACAAAAAAGAACCCTCAGAAAGGGGGATGGAATCGTAAATGAGATAGCAGCTCGACGAAAGAGACTGAAGAGCGAATGAAGAAAGAAAAAAGTTTAAAAAAATAAAATAAACAAAAAGGAAGGAGAAAAAAGTTAAAAATGGAGGATTTTGTGCGTAGAGGTTCCAGGACCGAAAATCATCATCAGTGGTGCTCAACTTCTCTTATCTCCTCAAGAGTTTCAACGAATAATGACAAAAGAGACGCTAGAAGTGCCGATGACGTCGTTGGTTTGGGCACCGGTGCACTTCACTTTATACGAAATCGTGGCAGCGTGCGTCGTCAGCTCAAACGAGACTCGAGCAATCGGTGAGTTTCTTTGTTCTTTTTTTTTTTCCTTAAAAAATAAATATGAAATATTGCATAAAATGAGACGAAGATTAAGAAAAATTAAAAAAGAAACTAATGAAAAAAAATTGCATCAGAGAAATTGAATTGGATCGTTCCTGGTTTGATAGAAATAAGTAACGATAACGCATGCACGTTACATTGGAAAGAGACGCCATTATGGTACCGGACAAACTCGACATGGCCAAACGGGTTTTTCGCCTTTTTTTCCCCCTGACGGCCATTTTCGTAACCGAGGAACGACCAAATGTTCCTCGGACTTGTTCTGTGTGTTTGCACGTTTCTGGATCCCCAAAGAGACGCCGAGATATCTCTAGTTTTTTTTTTTTTTCCTTCTTCTTCTTCTTTTTCTTACCTTTTTTTGCCTTCTCTCATTCCGAGTCGTCGGTGCTTTTTTGTCCTGCACATAAATGCGTTGTGTATGCTCGATGTATACGTGTGCTTGTTTTGCCCGAATCGAGTGTGCGTTTTGCCTAAAGGGTTCGAGGACCCTTTCTGTATTACGTAGGGACGAGGAAGTACGAATAATTTTTTTTTATTTTTTATATCGATCCAACGATTTTTTTTTTCCTCTTTTTTACGTTTGCAACGAATGGTCGATGTAATGGTAATAACGAGAAATAATAAGAGATAATGTACGAGCTCGTCGTTTCGGTCACAATCTAAATTAATATCGTCATCGATAAGATCTTACGAATTGAAAAAAATAAACGAGAGATACGAAATAAAAATCCATCACCTCTTCCGGGGTTCATGGAGCTTGACCCCTGGACAGGGGACATCACTCGTAAGAAACCGTCGGGGGAGGAAGGGGTGGGAGGTGGGTGAGGGGAGATATACCGTCTAAGAGACGAAGGAAAATAAGCAAAGAGGACCACACACGGATTCACATATAGGGGCGAGGTGATGCTTTCCCTCTCTCTCTCTTTCTCTCTTTCCCTCCCTTTCTCTCTCTCTCTCTTTCTCTCTTTCCCTCCCTTTCTCTCTATCTTTCTCTGTTTCTATCTTTCCCTCTCTTTCTCTCTTTCTCTCTTTCTCTCTTTCTCTCTTTTTCTCTTTCTCTCTTTCTCTCTTTCTCTCTTTCTCTCTTTCTCTCTTTCTCTCTTTCTCTCTTTCTCTCTTTCTCTCTTTCTCTCTTTCTCTCTTTCTCTCTTTCTCTCTGTCTCTCTTTCTCTCTTTCTCTCTTTCTCTCTTTCTCTCTTTCTCTCTTTCTCTCTTTCTCTCTTTCTCTCTTTCTCTCTTTCTCTCTTTCTCTCTTTCTCTCTTTCTCTCTTTCTCTCTTTCTCTCTTTCTCTCTTTCTCTCTTTCTCTCTTTCTCTCTTTCTCTCTTTCTCTCTTTCTCTCTTTCTCTCTTTCTCTCTTTCTTTCTTTCTCTCTTTCTCCCTCGTTCTTGCTTTCTCTCTTTCTCTATGTTTCTCCCTCTCTCTATCTTTCACTCTTTTTCTCTTTTCTCTCTCTCTTTCTCGCGAGAGTGGTCCCCAACACTTCCGTGTTGTTCGACTAATGAATCGCCTTCTTCGCGCAACCAGCAGCATCTCGTTGAATCCTTGCGGCGCTTGCGGGACAGGAGACACTGCGTCTCGCCCCCTTCTGTACATATCCTTGCCAATCTTCCTTGCACTCTCACAGAGACGAGATTTTTTTTTTAACATGATTGTTTTTTTTTTTTTTGTTTCCAACAGTCGAAGCTGACAAACTTTCTTTTCGAAGCGTTCGAGTGCAGCGATATAAACTTCATTTTTTTTTTTTTTTGTTTTTTTTTATACCAAATCGCGAGAATTTTTTTCATGACGGTTCGAATATGAATGATGAAAACTTTTTTTTTAAATACTTTATGTGGAAAAGATATTTGAAATAAATATTTTTTTGTCCCCCCGCCCAGCCCCTGATATTTTTTGTATATTTCATATAAATTATTTGCAGGACAGCAGGGGAGAGGAGAAGAGGCATATTCTAAACATTTAATTTTTCCGTCTCATTATCGTAATTCTTTTACAATCAATTTTGAAACTGCCTTGTAGAGAACTAGACCAAGTAACGTACAGAGAGAGAGAGAGAGAGAGAGAGAGAGAGAGAGAGAGAAAAGTCGTAGATTTTTTATATGTGTATATAACAGAAAAAACGAGTGTGAGATGCGCTGTCCCTGGATACATCAGCCCATTATCGGTAGCTTATCGCCGTGCACGATCGGTCGTGAACAATTATAATGCATAACGGACAACGGCAGGTTGTCCGAACTCAGTCTCGAACTTGGACGAGCATGTGGTACTGCACACACACACACACACACACAGACACATATGCAATATATGATGCAGGAGGAGCCCCCGCGTTCCGTCGCGGGGTATCTGAAATCTAAGATTCCATGTAGGGTTCAGCCAAGTTCGACCCCTCAGCCACGATCTTGGACCATTACTCGCGGCTTCTTGTCCTCTACTCGACATCCTATTCTCTTGACCTTTTATTTTTCGTTTTTTTTTTCCACTGTCTCTCTTACCTCTTGAATGTAATTTTTTTTCTCGTCCATTTAAGACTCTCATCGTACGTTTTGATTAAAATTTTATTAAGCATTTTTTACAATTTTCATATCTGTTCATTATATTTCATCGAATGATTGACAATAGATTTTACGAAAGTCCAAATGAAGTCGTCGTAGTGATAATGGCGATATGTCAGCGTCAATATTGATACGAGAAATTTTTAATGGAAACTGGAATAAAAAGTACCACATTTCAATGATAATTTATTAATCAAATGATCTCTTGACCTTTCATTTTTCTTTTTTTTTCCACTGTCTCTCTTACCTCTTGGACGTAATTTTTTTTTCTCGTCCATTTAAGACTATCATCGTACGTTTTGATTAAAATTTTAATAAGCATTTTTCGATAAATCGATAAATCATCATTTTTTATATAAAAATAATAAAACTTGAAGCAATATATTAAATTTTATATATATTTGCCCAAATATAAAACAAGAATAATATTTGTGAGAATATAAAAAAATTATGAATAAAATGTTTATTGTAGTAACAAAATTTTTTTCCATTCTCATTTCTCACGTTTAAGATTCTTGAACTATCGAGGTTCATCTGAGAAGTGCAGTAAGGACGACAAACTTTTTCATTTTTTTTTTTGTCTTTTTATCACAAAACATTTTCCCCCTGGCGTATGATAGAAATACTCGCCCGTGAGATCTATGATCCTAGGCAACACGAGAGTCGTCAAATATTATATATATATATGTATATATATATATATATATATATATATATATATATATATAAGGTGTAACAGAGAGAAGAAGAATATCCGTGAGCAGTCTGGACGACCGAAGCAGAGAGTGTCATAAAGTTTAGAGAACTCGCTCGTGAAACACGACACGGGATTATTGCACCAGTAGAATATTGCTATGGACGACATAAACTGCTCGTTTCACGGATATACGCGTCTTCCCGAATCCCCAACACATAAATATATTTTATACACACACGCACACACACACACACATATATATTCATATATTTTCGAAAAAGAAAATAATTGAGCATTAAATTTTTTTATAGTTATTGCCATACCAATCCTAGAGTTTGATTTCCTTATCGATGTTCAAATACCCAACACTGACCTCGCCCTCGCCGAACTATTTGTGTAAATTATTTCATCCGAAATTATAGTAATTATCATATTCACGATCTACGCAGCTGTCTTATACATATGCTCGTGATAAATAATGAAAAAAAAAAATAGAGAGAAAAAAGTTGTTAACTGTCTTGTGAGAAAAAGAGAACTTAAAAAAATGGCTAAAATAAAAAAAAATATTATTGATCAATTTTTCTATACGGATAAAAATTAATAATCAACTCCTAGAAAACTGAAAAATTCTAGAGAACTAAAAATTGAAAAAAGAAAAAAATGCTGACCCTAAAATATATCTTACATCACTTTTCCCAGTCACTTGGTAGTCCCTAAATCGTTTCATTGCCTCGGGGCATCATGACGATCAAATTTACTTATTCGTTTATCGATCTTGTAATTATCTAACGAGAAATATATAATTAATAAACGGTTTTTTTTTTTCTTAACATCCAGGAGGCAACAATAATTTGTTTGCGAGCTAAATAATTATCTACGTGACTTCGTGTCAATTTTTCTAAGCTGTAACGAAATAATTAGAGCGTTTGGCGAATCAGATGATGCAAGAAACACTTTACACAGCTAAAAACCGAAAATGTGAAGCAATTTTTTTCTTCAGACGTAAATATTCCGGCTGGCCAATAAAATCGATTTTACAAAATTTATGTCTAATCGATAAAAATCATAAAATAAAAATTATCATTAGTGTCTCCGATTCCCTTAAAATTCTCTCTATTAAAAAGCCAGAAATGAAAATAGTATAAAAGAATTTAAAAAAAAAAAATGACTATATATATATATATATATAGAAAGAAAATATATAAGGGGTCAACGTATTCTCGTCACGGTCTTCCTTGAGGGTTCACTGAGCCGGGTTCGCCGAGTTCGTTTTCCCTTCGCGTTCCCTTCATTGCCCTTCTTCCTTTCGTACCTTTTATCTCTTGGCTCGCTCTCGATATTCCCTTCATATATGCTATATATATATATACAATATATATGTTTGAAGGAAAGAAAGAGTGGAGAGCGCGTTACAGTGAGCGAGCAGAATAAGGCCCAGTTAGAGTTCTCTTGCTTCATTCCGCCCGCACTCCACAAATATATCCTCAGGCCAAAACCTGAGATATATATATATATATATATATATAGTTACTTTCTCGAGCGCGCATTCGATACGATTTATCGTCTGGCCCCGGGTCAGGCCCTGGAAGTGGAAACTATTACGCGGCTTCGAAGACTCTTTTCTTCCCTCTTGAACTCCCCTCGTAGTAATATTCTCGCCAATTCTCACACACTCGTGCATTTACAAAGGACACTCGATGCATGAGAAATTTCTTGACGCCCCGAATGAGCGTCTCTTGGCCCTTAAGGATGAGTACAAGTATGTATATGTAGTGCAATAATCGAATGAAAAAGGTGCACCAAGTAGCTCGGGCGGATACGAGGAAAATACAAGTGGAAGCTATAAATCTTTAGATCCAAGTACACAAAGTTACGATTTATATCAGAGAACGAGGGAGCAATTTTATATATAGACATATATTATGTATGGTGAGAGTGACGTAAATTTGCAAAATTAATAGTCAAATTGTGTGTAAATGAAAAATAAAAGGATTAAACGAAATTGGATGAAACGAGTAATTAAAAATGATTCAAAATAAATATATGAATTATTTTATAAATTTCTATTCAATTTTTAATCCCATCTCTATATATTAAGAATTAATTAGCTAAAAATCATTTGTCTAATGTATTCAACCGATAAAAATATTTGACTGATTATTTTCATCATTGTAATATTGAACTCCATTCGTCCATAAATCCACATGGCTTATTTTTTGCGCAATTCATTTTTTTAATCGTATATCCAATCTATATGATTTCAAACGTGATATTAACAATTTAACGCTCGACAATTTTACCGTCCATCACAGAGCGTATTTGTATCGCAATAAGAAATTTAAATCGGTCTTTGTAATTGAATTGTTCTGCTAGAAATTACGTAATAC
>OY769912.1:13486430-13531430 GCA_963669185.1 Dyspetes luteomarginatus | reverse complement strand
TCTGAGTTTATTCGAAAGAAAAGATTTAAAAAAAAAAACGTCTGATTAGTGTCTGTCTAAAACTACTTGGAATGAAAAAATGTAGAGAAGTTGCAATTTATCTTCGGGGAAAATCATAATTGACGTTTAATCGAGAGCAGTTGATGATACTTTTAAATTGGGTCAAAAGTTTGGCCATGTAATTGGGGCTCAGTCGATGATAAATTAGATAAATCGAGAATATTTGAGTAGCTTTAATTCTTTCAAGGTGAAGTTGCACTTTTTTTTTTATCATCCCCTGATTTTATTAATTAATCCTCCGATAAGACATTGATAAATAAATGATGGACCTTTTGCAACGAAAAAAAAACCTTAAGGCTAGAATAAGACTTTTTTTTTTTTTTTTAAAGCAGCATATTTTCAGGCATATACATAAGCTGGATATTTATAGCTGTTCCACCTAATGTTAAACCTTCTTTTTAGTTATAACCTAAAGACACCCCTTCCCCCCTGCAGAAAAATATATACAAATATGTATGGATACATATATATATATATATATATATATATATATATATATATATATATATTGAAACGTGTCAAAAAGAACATCTAATGTGTACCACCTACTCGTAATATTTGCACGCTGGTCATCGCACGAGCCTTTTACCCAAGAGAGGCACTTAAGGATCGAGCACGACGCGAGGTCGTATTACTATTTACGAGAAAACCGGAAATCGTTTTGCACACGAGTTAAGAGAGAAAAAAAGTGAGAAAGAGGGTGAGAGAGAGAGAGAGAGAGGATCGAGTGTAATTCTCGTATAGAAACACAAATGTTGAGAAAAGGCGTAGGAGAGAGAGAGAGAGAGAGAGGGAGCAAAAAAAGGATTGCTCGCGATACTCGAGATCACTCGGCCAAGGGAGTTATCTCCTATCTCGCTCGTCTGAAACATTCATTTATATATATATATATATATATATATATATATATATATGTACGTATGTATGTATGTATATATATATATGTGTGTATATATATGTATGTATGTATATCTGTAATAGGACTATATGTATAAGAGTTTAAGAATTGTGTGCAGCTATCATTAGTTAGGCTTGACGGTGTGCAATTCGTCGATCGAGTTTCCGGCTCGACCCCCACCAAGTCGAGACCGCCGATGCCGCACGACGTAATTCCAGCTAAACACGAACAAGAGTGCCCCGTAATCTAGGATCGACCCTTTCATTTCCGCTTCGTTGGTGAGAGAGCCAACTCACTCTTTAGCCGGACTTTGAAGATGAAGCAAAAGGCCTGTCTCTCTCTCTCTCTCCCTCTCTCTCCCTCTCTCTCTCTCTCCCTTCTTTCTTTCCATATATCATTCTTTGGCATTTTTTCAACGCGGAAGTTCATGAACTCACTGACCTTTCTTATTAATATCACTCTCTTCACATTTCCTTCCAAGATTAAATATATATATAGTCAAATGCCTGATAAGTTAACTTTTCATTGAGTTAAATAATTCTAATTTCCATAAATTTGACCTCGCTACTTCCCCCCCACTCTGCCGATGTGGACCCTAGCAAGAGACCAAATAGCGAACGAGCTCGTCGACAAAAATTTCGTTAGATTTCTACTCTGCTTAAGAATTTTTTTTAATGAGGTAACTTTATAAAATTGGCGGCGAGTGCGAAGAAGATTTAGTTTGAGTTTAAAAATCCATAACATTTATAAATTTCTGGATTTTCATCAAATTTTCACTCGGTCAGTAAAACATACCTTAAGGTATTTTACCAGTTCGAAATTATCAACTCAATGTCCAGTTTCACTTCGTAGTCAGCTCTGATATGGGCACCAAATTATCAATTCACATTTCTTGATTAAATTTTCAAATAAATTCTCAAATCGGAATTATTTTGATAATATAAATTAATTGTGTTTCTTATATACACTCTTAAGAAGTCAGCTCTGGAGTTTTCAGGAAGTCATGTGCTGCATCCTCGTCTGTATATAAAAGGAAGCTTATATATATATATATATATATATATATGTCTATCTATCTATATATATATATAGTGTTTTTCTAAGACTCCCTGTAACTCGCACGCTCGGTAAACGTAACGTTACATATATATTGTATTATGCCACGGTAGAGCGAATGAAAGGTATTTAAAGAAAAGACTTTAAGTACCCACGCGCACCGTCTGCAGAGGGAGTCTTTGAGAAGTATATACCACGTGCTGCAAGTAAGTACACTTGGAAGTGCTCCTGAGCAGTTTTATACATATATGCTGGAAGTGTTGCTGGTCTTACGAGACGCAGGCGCAGAGAGAGAGAAAGAGAGAGAGAGAGAGAGAGAGAGAGACCTTCTCTCTCTCTCTTTTTCTTGGAGGGGAGGAAGGGAGAGGAAAGAGGGAAAAGGCTCTGTTTTACTCCAAGTTGCATTCTATAGTCTTCGTTACATACTACATAATACATATTGTAGTTTTGTGTATATCGCGTGTCTAAAACCATAAGCTCTTATATGCTCCTTGCATAGTCATAGAATATACGCCTTTATGGTTTTAGACGTGTCATAAGAGCATACCAGAAAAAGAATAGAAAGAACAGAGCATACAGAGTGGCTCGGGTCTTGGTCTCTTATCGCGTGTTGTGGACTCTTAAACGCTCAAATTGTATAGAGTATGCATGAACGAGCTCAAGCTGTTTGGTGTCTCGGTGGATATTGCATATATATATATATATATATAATATATAATATATATATATTATATATTGCATATATAAAATATATATATATATTGCATATATAATATATATATATTGCATATATAAAATATATATATATATTGCATATATAAAAAATATATATATATATATCCAATGAGACACCAAACGGTCAGAGCTGCAATGCAATGGTCACTGCACTTGTGATCCGCCTCGTACAGTTTATTGGTACATACACCGATGCCCGATATACAGTTGCCCGTGACCACAGATATTTTCTCTCGATCCAATGATCATTCATAACATACCAGCAATAATGTTGAATTTTTTATTTAACGTAAAAATGACGATCAGAAAATGCCAAACTGAGAAAAAAAATATTGTTGAATTTACTAAATTGGCGTTTGCGGGCGTTCAAACGAATTTTTCGTTGACTTAACAAAATTGTAGTTACCAAAATTATATTTTGGGTTGCCCCACCCTACTAAAATATCAGTACGCTAACTCAATCAAAAATATGGTCAGGAGAACGAAAAATTTGTTAAATTTGTTGTGTGAAAAAAAAAAAATCGATAAAAATAATTTGTCAAATATTTCGAACAGTTTAAACATTCTAATTGAGGTGTTTAGCTTAAACTTAAAAAAAAAAAACACATTTCTCAGCCTTTTTCCAGGAGGGTCAATTTCTGTCCTGGATGACCCTGAAAATTGATGAAGAAAATCGACGATAATTAAATCTACTAATATCGACTTAATATTTAATCAGATATTTATTGATCCTTCAGTGCTTTTATCAAAGTCTCGAATCTCCACGTTCCACATCCTCGAGGACACTTTGACTCATCCAAGTTCATGCTTTACGAGTTCGCTCTCCATTTTCCCACATGAAACTTTTCCCATACAAAATGTCTCTTCTTATCCTTCTTCAAACGTGTTCTTTTTTTTTTCCTCTTCTCATCATCCACTCCCCTTTCTATGTAACCCCCTGTTGCTTCCTCCTCCAGCTTTCTTCGTTCGTTCTCTTCTTATTTCTTCTCATCGTTCACATTCCACCCAAACGATCTTTCGATCGGAGATATCCGGTGGTGGCTTGTTGGTATCATTAGTCTGAGATTGTGTGACGTAACGAGACGAGAAAGAGAGAGAAGAGTGAGAGAGAGAGAGAGAGAGAGAGAGAGAGAGAGAGATGCTTCGATCCATGGTGTCCCAACCCGTCGTAGTTACGATCGTGTATCTCGGGGTATTAGCATCGACAGTCTGACATGTATATGCACTATATATATATACGATATATATACGATGGATAGACGAGGGGATACCGTTAAACAAAACCTCACCCCGTGACCCTTGACACGATTCCAGCTGAGGACAAAAAAAAAATACAATTTATAGCGAGAGAAGGAGAGAAAACCATCGACGATCACCATATTGGTAACAGAATGGATTCAAATAAATGAAAAAATAGTAAATTCTCATCGACTTAACATTTTTTTAAAATTATGATCGCAACATTATTTAATGTTCCGGGGCTTGCCATGTACCAACGGAAACATATCGATAGTCTTGATTCAGAAGGACGTATAAATTTTACTGAAAAACAGCCTATAAGCCCTTTAACCCTAAAACCATCGATATATAAAAATGGAGTAAAAAAAAACGATCAAATTTAATTTTTTCACGGTATATATGTAAAATTGTCGAAAAATAAAATGATAAAATTTAATTTATCATTTTATGATGACGAAGTAAATGGGAAGAGAAATTGAAGCCAAGACTCCAATCGTTGGAACTTTATCTACATAATGGATTTTATGTACTGTGTGAGGCTTAAAACCCTACGAAGTACAAGAGTCAATAATATCGATATATTTGTCCTGATACTTCAGTCGCGATCTCGATGTAACGGCCCCTGGTCAAAGTACTTCATTCGACGAAACGATTTCTCGGTAACGACTCCCTCGACCTCGGGCCCTCAACTACTGACAATTTTCAACCGAACGATTTACCACAATGCTCGATACACGACATCTTTAAACTTCATCACAATCTGTGATATATATTTCTGTATATCGCGTTTCAAGAACAATAAGGGCGTATAAGCTGTTTAAAAACACAAAATAAATGCCCTTTTGGTTTTAGAAATGCGACAGTAAGATGACTCGTTTGGCTATACTTAAAGCAGAGGACCCTCTCAATCGACTCTCTCGAAGTCACCTCGTGACCCTTGTCACGATTCGAAAGAAACGCGAAGGACTCGCTGGGGAGGTCAGTCTCTCTCGATGAAACTGTCTGACCATATTTTCTCCAAGTGGACGAGTTTGTTGTAACTTTCAGTCGAGAAATTCGCTCGGTCATAACCGAACGATTTCGCTATGACCCTCGGTCTATTTAACGATCAAATTCTATGCTTGGAAAAAGTCTAATAACAGATTATATATAATTTACAAATTTTTTAAGTGCAAATAAATTAATTATTTTCTAGTAGGGCAGCAAAGTTTTATTTTTAATAAATTTTCTCATATAAAATTGTAGGTGTTGTAGCTAACGATTTTATCACAATTTTAATATTTTTTACAAAAGGATTTATAGAATGGATAAAAGCGTGACTTATTCGCCTCTCTGGCATCAGGGCATCGATTTATTATCGATATTGTGATAATAATAATTTTGGAGAACTCCAGTACGACACCTAATTACCCATATCGTAATTATTGACTATTGACTAAATACATTCATTATAAAAATAAATCAAACTATCCAAAGCTTAATCCCAAATAAACGAATACTCACTGTGGCATCGAGGCATCGATTTATCATCGAAATCGTGATAATAATAATTTGGAGAACATTACCATACCTAATTACCCATATCGTGATTATTGACTATTGACTCTGAACTACTAAAATTTTTATCATTTTAGCCCTTATAAAATTGCAGTTAACGATTTTATCACAATATTTTTACAGTGATTTCGATGGCCTGGAGTCAAAAGGACTTATAGAGTGTTTAAAATCGTGACTTATTTGCCTCTCTGGCATCAGGGCATCGATTTATTATCGATACCGTGATAATAATAATTTTGAAGAACGCCAGTACCACGCCTAATTACCCATATCGTGATTATTGACTATCGACTCTGAACTACTAAATTTTTTATCATTTTGTCCCTTATAAAATTTCAGTTAACGATTTTATCACAATATTTTTGGGGTGATTTCGATATCATGATGAACGAAAACTCGAAGACATTTTTATTCGCGTCATTGATTTTTGTTAAGTCTTTCGACAAAGTTCAGTCGACTGAGACAGGTTCCCAAGCTTCGAAGAATTTATTCACGACCACATTGCATAATAACAATAACTCGAGACATTTATTGACGAGCAAAAATACGAGAGAAAATTTGATGGATAACGGTGGTATGAGAATTTCGTTGATCGAAACTTTGAATGAAAATGGAAAGAGAACAATCAACGAGTCTTTTTGCTCCAATTTTGTACAATTCCATCAAGTGAGAGAGGCACTCTCTTATTGTATTCACCCACCGACTGAGACAATTTCATTCTCATCTTTCGTCACTCTTCGACGAGCATCGTTTTCTCGCATCAGCGGCTTCTCTTGTCGCTTTCACGCCTATAGGAAATCGCCTTCTCATCTCTCTCTCTCTCTCTCTCTCTCTCTCTCTCTACCTTGAAAATGCACTCGACCCTTCGTGTCCTCGCTTTTGTCTCCGATGCCACTAACGCATTTCCGATCTACCGATATTATCTCAAGACTTGTGTCAGTGTATACCAGACGAGAAAAGTCACGAGGAATCTTGTGGAGATTTTTTTTTTCAAAATAGTTCTGCAATGATTTATATATTTGTGTGGGGGGTATGATTTTTTAATAGAGAAAAATGAAAAAAATACATATTTTATATTTTAGATCATACGATAGATAATCTTGTATAATTATTAATAATTTATAATAATTATGATAATTATAATAATTATAATAATAGTAAAATTGTGACACTTGATGATTATAATTATAACGATTGATAATTATAATAAAAACAATTATCACAACAATCATAAATAATGATAATATTTATCGATGATCCAAGAAAGTTATATTTCGCCCGATAAGCATTTGTGGCATTGTCAAATGCGATATTTATGCGAGAAATTGCCGGCGGGCTTCGTACGACGATGAGGGCACGTGGGGAAAAAAAAAAAAAAATCTGGGAGAATAAAAGGCCATGCCGCTTGACCACGAGATGAATTTAGCCAATAGAATGGCGAGAGAGCGGGGAGAAAACGATAATACTGTGGGCATTATTGAGAGTCCTCTGGTGTGGTTTTCTTTATTTTATTTTTTCTCCTTCTCGCAGAGCTCTCCTGGGCACACAATACAATGCTGGGCCCTGTTTGTCCAACCCTATAGAGGGCCTCGTCCGCAAAAGGGGACGAGGCAAGAGCGCTTTCGCGGCTCTTCCTCCCTGCTATATGGTCAAGTCAGAAGAATCGCTCGTACGAACATCGAGCCGTGTATGTGCCAAAGGCCTCTCGGGATTCCAAGGAACTTTTCAGTATATTCGATCGCACGCACTCTCCTCCACCAATCTCTCCTTCAGAGATATTCGGATAGCGAGAGAGAAAAGAGGACCTTTTGACTCTAGTGAGAATTTAACGATGGCCAATATTGACCGGGACACTAATAAACCAAAGAGATAGAAAATATAAGGCCACGCCGCGAACGAGAAAAGGCTTTCACTCTCGATATTTGTTTTTTTTTCTCTTCTTTCTTTTCTTTCTAGTCATTGGTTCAGTCTTTCGTGAAATCGTGACCCATCTTCATTTCTTTACTGTCATACTTGAGGATTAAAAAAAAAATCGACCATCATTCGAGCCATTAAATTCAAGGGTTAGATATTTTTAATGAAATTTTTGAATTTTTATCAGCCAAAATTGTCCATGGGTTCGTTAGTATTTTTATTTATTTTTTTCGAAATTTAAATATATTTAATTTTTACTCACAAGTTCGAATTTAGATACGAAAAATTCGAGCCTTAGAGCTGAGTCATTGTAGAAATTTAGCAAATTTTGGAAAAATTCATTCCTTACGATATTAGCTGCAAAAAAAAAAACGAGAAAAGGCTTTCACTCTCGATATTTGTTTTTTTTTCTGTTCTTTCTTTTCTTTCTAGTCATTGGTTCAGTCTTTCGTGAAATCGTGACCCATCTTCATTTCTTTACTGTCATACTTGAGGATTAAAAAAAAAATCGACCATCATTCGAGCCATTAAATTCAAGGGTTAGATATTTTTAATGAAATTTTTGAATTTTTATCAGCCAAAATTGTCCATGAGTTCGTTAGTATTTTTATTTATTTTTTTCGAAATTTAAATATATTTAATTTTCACTCACAAGTTCGAATTTAGATACGAAAAATTCGAGCCTTAGAGCTGAGTCAGTGTAGAAATTTAGCAAATTTTGGAAAAATTCATTCCTTACGATATTAGCTGCAAAAAAAAAACGAGAAAAGGCTTTCACTCTCGATATTTGTTTTTTTTTTCTGTTCTTTCTTTTCTTTCTAGTCATTGGTTCAGTCTTTCGTGAAATCGTGACCCATCTTCATTTCTTTACTTTCATACTTGAGGATTAAAAACAAAATCGACCATCATTCGAGCCATTAAATTCAAGGGTTAGATATTTTTAATGAAATTTTTAGATTTTTATCAGCCAAAATTGTCCACGAGTTCGTTAATATTTTTATTTTTATTTTTCGAAATTTAAATATATTTAATTTTCACTCACAAGTTCGAATTTAAATACGAAAAATTCGAGCCTTAGAGCTGAGTCAGTGTAGAAATTTTGCAAATTTTGGAAAAATTCATTCCTTACGATATTAGTGATAAAAAAAAAAAATTCAGAAATAATCTCAAAAATATTGTTTTTTTTTTTCGTCATTATTTATTGAGTTTAATTCCAATGATTTACGTATTACGATCCAAGTTGTATATGTGGTACAAAAACGGTGACATCGAATAAATGACAAAACGAAAAGGAGCGCGCGATCTCATTCGCTTTCGTTTCTCTCCCACGCGACAATAAAAAGTGACGACGTGTACGAGAATGAAAGGAACGTAAAAAAAAAAGAAAAAAAATAATAGTTTCTAGCAAAGATGGCGGACACCCCGGCACGAGTCTCTTTGTTCGGTAACTGCGTGAGAGAACAATGGCACGTCAGAATTAGTCGGAGTGGACCGACGATGGGCCATCATTGAAATCTTTCAAGATTTTATCTCGCTCTTATCTTTCTCCTGCCATACAATACATAGATATATATATATGTATATATATATATTTATATATATATACAGTAACAGCGCCTGCTCGAGGATGGCCAGTTCGTTCAATCGTTATAAACAATAAGAAAAGAAAAAACAACAAAATTGACTGTTGCTGTCGAAAAATTTGACTCGAATAGTCAAATGACGTGATCATGAATTTAGTATCATCAAAAGGATATTTCCGACTTTGGCAGAGCTAAAATTTTACAAAGATCGTACACGAGATATCAATAGATGAATTTTTCAGACGTCGAGGATTTGTCGAATCTCATTTTTATTCGCTCCTATATATAAATTTGTCTGTATATATTTATCGAATGGACGAGTTACACGGTTGGCTTGAGCCCAACCGATCGTGATGAATTGATAAACGAAGGGACAGCAAAAAGGAAAAGTCTCACTGATCGTTCGTGAGATCGTTTCGTGTCGCGAAATCCTCAAACTTGGTCCGAGGTTGTCGTCAGGGGGACTCGATGGACACCAGAAAGCCTTCAGGAATTTCCCCCTCCCCCTCACTCCAACGAACCTCGTCAATTTTTTTTAATATTGATGCTCGAAAAGCGAAATGGACTTTTGCAAAACCGTCTCAACACTCAACAGAGGATTCTAAAATCATTTTCCAAGGATTAAGAATACGAGACGAGAGTGCAAACTTCGAGAAATGAAAGCCCAAAAAAAGGGAAAGACGTGGAAAAAAAAGGGGTAAAGGGTAAATAAAGGCTTGAATCGTGTAAAAAAAAAAAAAAAAAAAACGAAATCACTAAATGCTATGAATTTAATTTAATTTTTAAAGCACGAAAAAAAAAATGGCGGGTAATAAATAAACTTTTTTTAAACGACGAAAAAAAATAATGATGCCAAATATTATAAATGCAAAAATGCAACGTGAGAGACCTCGACGAAGGGGGAATATTAAATTTGTGTATGACAAATTTCCGGATGTCACAGAGAGCGAGGGAGAGAATGAGGACTTTCCGGTTGGGCTAAAAGGATTCTACGCATGTGCGAGCGAAAGTCCTCGAATGCATTATTATTATTATTATTATTTTTTAATGCAACGAGAGGTCACTGCGGTCTCGCAAGCCACATAACGCCTTGCAAAAATAAACTGGAACTTGAAAGAGACGACCGAGCGTGCCCGGAACGAAATCTTTCTCGTCTAGAATAAAAAAAAATTAAAATAAAAAAAAAAAGAAACATGGGACGGAAATAAAAAATGTCGAAAAAATAAAAATAAAGATAAAAACTGTAAGCCGAGAGCGAGTCGGGTAACGCATACAAATGCATTGCTTTGGTGCAACTCGAGCACTCATCTCTCGAGTCAGGGATTTGTTTTTTTATTTCTCTGGACCCGAAAGAAAGAGAGAGGGAGAGAGAGAGAGGGAGAGAGAGAGAGAGAGGGAGAGAGAGAGAGAGAGAGAGAGAGAGAGCGAGAGAAGCTGGGAGAGGCAAAACAGCCTATATAGGAGTGAGGACCCGCGTGACTCTGTGGCGAAATATAACGAGAAAGGGTAAAATGCATAATATAGTAACTCTCATATTTCCAAGGCTCTCTCACATACACGGTCAAATTGCAATTAAAACTTTAGCGAGTCGAATGAATAATAATACACGACTCACAAACACACACACACACACGCCCAATGGAGAGTTCAAGAAAAGAGGGTCTCGTAATTTATGGACGGAAATATAATTATTCCCTTCACAAAATTTTGTTTAGTTATTTATTCTGTTATTATTTTTGGTTGCATTTTATTTTGGTAAACTTTAGTCAGAGGACGAATTTATTTTGGTCGACATATGGAAAAATGTTGTAGCAAAAGTGGAATTTCTCGGCATTGCCCACCGAGAGTTAGGGGAGAGAGCAAGTCTTTAGCGTGATTGCAAAAAACGGGAGATATGAAATAAAATGAAAAATAAAAAGGTCCGTGTGGAAGAGATAGCACGAATTGTAGAGAGAAGAGCAGGAGGAGAGAGAGAAGATGAAGATGGAGATGAAGAAGAAGAAGAAGAAGGAGAAGAAGAAGAAGAAGAAGAAGGAGAAGAAGAAGAAGGAGAAGCAGAAGAAGAAGAAGAAGAAGAAGAAGAAGAAGAAGAAGAAGAAGAAGAAGAAGAAGAAGAAGAAGAAGAAGAAGAAGAAGAAGAAGAAGGAGAAGAAGAAGAAGAAGAAGGAGAAGCAGAAGAAGAAGAAGAAGCAGAAGAAGAAGAAGAAGAAGAAGAAGAAGAAGAAGAAGAAGAAGAAGAAGAAGAAGAAGAAGAAGAAGATGCTCGAGAGAATCGAATGAACGGGCTTGCAGAACCGGAATTTTATACAGTGGCGTAACGCGCACGAATAATACATACCCCGGAATCCAGCGCGTCTCCGATGGACCAAACTCGTCCTGGCAAAGTCCAAGAAAATTTCACTTCCTCGTTGTTCCTTCGTTCATTTTGCATGTAAGATCGTTGCGAGTTTCTTGGACGAGACTCATCTGTATGGGGGAAAATGGGCCGATATGGGCCCTGGATGGAATTTTAAAGTTTTTTTTTTCTTGTATTTTGGCCAACAAGATTGCTTAGTAAAATGACTAATTTGGTTTCCTGATGGAGTGGCAAAACCATTTTGGGCTTCTTTTTTTTTCTAATCGTTCAAGCTTCAAAGTTGTCCCCTGGCCCATTCGGCTGGGACTTTTTTCAACATCTTTGTCAAATTTTTTTAAATCAAATAATTAATTTTGGCCAATTTTGATTTCTTTCATCTCGATTCGAGTGATTTTCAAATTGCTCTCGTGACCACGAAAATAAACTTATCGTAATAAACCAAGCGGCATTTTCTAAGTCCACTTGTGGTATTTTCAAAATGGCCTAAATCGGCGAAACGGAAGGTAAATTACGAGGACTTGAAAACTGGCATCTTTCGATATTTTTTATTTCTGTCGGAGGACTCAAAAAGGATTTTATTTATCTCCTTTAGCACCTTGTTCGATCGATAAGGAATATCAAACATTAATCGTTGGATCGAGACGTTCGTGTGCATCGAAGCGCGTCATCTTGATGACGCAAAGAAAGAAGGGAGACGCGACGTTGGTACAAACGCTGAGAGAGCCCAAGCGGTGGCGGCGCGTTCTGGCGATGGTCCGAAGCATCGATGACCTTGACAAGGTCATCCATGCGTCCTAACAACCCACGCTGGGGCCCTTCCCCCTCTTCAACGGTGGTCTGGGCCCTTATTATTATAAAACCATTCGGCCTGATTCTCTCCCCTCTCCACGAGCTCTGTGTTGAGACGTGGAGAGGAAAGGCCCACACCGAGAGTCCCCCACAGCCATTCATTCGATCTCGTTTACCAGGACCACGAGTTTTTTTTTTCTCTCTCTTTCTCTCTCAGTCCCAAACCCCCTCTCTCATCTTTTTATTCCTGTCACGATTCGATCTCTCTCTTTTTCTTCTCTTTATCCTTCTTTTTTTTTTTTAAATCTTTAAAAAGTGTTCAGAAGACACTCGCGAAAAGAATCATCGACCTTTCACATTCGATTCATAATCGAGAAAGGCCCAAATTTATTTCTTCGACAATAATCCATAGAAAAAAATGGCTAATGATGTGAAAAAAAAATCAAATATAAAAAAGAAATGAAATTCGCTAATCACAATTGCATTTTTTTTTAAATTGCTTCCGAACGTAAACTGAAAAATTGTTAATTCGATCCTTTCTTTTCCATTCTTCTGTTCCATCTTTGCGAAAAACTGGAAGACAACTCGACTCGTTCTTCCTCTTTTCCTTCCTCGTAATTTTTTTGTTTTTTTTTTTTTTTTTTTCAATTCTCGTGGCTGCATCCACCTCGTTACGCGCGCAATACGAGGCTTCGCGTCTCTTTGGCCTCATCGCCAGCTGCTCGGCTGCCAACGCGGAATAACAGAGGACTATCCCGCGAGACGAGACAAGACGAGAGAAGCCGACAGCGGCGGCAAAAGCATATCAGAGCTTCAACGAGATCGAGAGGCAGAGAGAGAGAGGCAGAGAGAGAGAGAGAGAGAGAGAGAGAGAGAGAGAGAGAGAGAGAGGCAGTGAGAGAGGCAAAGAGAGAGAGAGAGAAAGAGGCAGCGAGAGAGGCAGCGAGAGAGAGAGAAAGAGAGAGAGAGAGAGCGAGAGAGAGAGAGAGAGAGAGAAAGAGAGAGAGAGAGAGAGAGAGAGAGAGAGAGAGAGAGAGAGAGAGAGAGAGAGAGAGAGAGAGAGAGAGAGAGAGAGAGAGAGAGAGAGAGAGAGAGAGAGAGAGAGAGAGAGAGAGAGAGAGAGAGAGAGAGAGAGAGAGAGAGAGAGAGAGAGAGAGAGAGAGAGAGAGAGAGAGAGAGAGAGAGAGAGAGAGAGAGAGAGAGAGAGAGAGAGAGAGAGAGAGAGAGAGAGAGAGAGAGAGAGAGAGAAGAGAGAGAGATGAGAGAGAGAGAGAGAGAGAGAGAGAGAGAGAGAGAGAGAGAGAGAGAGAGAGCAAAGCCAGAGAGAGCGAGAGAAAGACAGAGAAATACGCAATCGACGAAGAGAAAAGCACGTCTGGGCTTCATCGGTGACTCGAGGGGAGGACCCGGTTATTGCGTGTGCGACGGTTGATCGTCGCACGACGATCAGCTAAGGATGGCGACACTTTGTGACGTTCCGCTCAACATTGGCGTCCCCGAACGAGCTTCTCCATTCCCCGAGGACGGACGGCCGAGTTCCACACAGAAAACGGGCCCAAAAAATCCGGCTTCTCTCTTTGTTCGCAAAATTTCGGGAGCAAATTCGCCGCTCGTAACACGGTCACGCAACGATTCATTTTTTTTTGCTACCATTTTTCTTCGCTTTTGGTTTTTTTGTTTGTTTTTTTTTTTTTTTTCAACAAGGGGCATGATTTTTTTTAGCAAACGTCCACCGTTTCACGGCATCCCACGTCTTTCTCGGTCATTCATTCATCGCAAACTCCATATTTCGCCATATTATGCCGGCTATATATATATATAGCACGGAGTATGTAATTATGTTGTTGAGAGCCTTGGAAAAAAAAAGAAATAAAAAAAGACAAACGAAACAATTTTATTTCTTTCAGAAACAAGTCGAGCAACGAAGGTCACTCGACGTCCTTGTCGCCAGCAGACGGAAGTACCGGAGGAGGGAGCAATGGCGTCGGAGGATTTGGCAAATGGCTGAGAGATCATTTGGGCGGAAGTTCTCGAAGTAATCACGAAATTGTTCCGACAATTCCGTTGAAAAATCGTTCCATAAACGTCTCCTACGATCTCTCCTTTGCCAAAAATGACAAAAATCTCATTAGAACGACTTACACACCACAGAATCTTTACTGCAGCCTGCCACGCGAGCAGCACCGACGCCATTTCCATGGTTCGACCGGCAAATCGAGTCACGAAATGGCGCGTGAGCGTGCGCGATGCTTTGGCGGCGCTGGCGAAATGAATTTTCGCGAAAGATCCGGATCTAACGATCTCGCGAGCATTACCAGGGGTGGTCCAGTCTACGGGAGCGACGGAAAAAATACGAGGAGACGTGAACGCGAGAGACGAAGACACTCGATGAACGAGTCGAGGGCTCAAAGTCGTCAGCATCGAATTAGGTGAGTACTAAATTATCAGTCGCCATTTTCTAAGCTCGATAATCGAAAAAATCATCAAATAATCGATCATATTATCTGAAATTTTAACAAACCATCGACTTCCATACCGATCAGGATCACAACAAAAGAACTGAAGAGTTAAATAATTTTTATAAATTTTTCATCCACTTCCATTACGTCCATTTGGAAATATTTCCATTTGGAATCCATTGGTCGACATTTTCCAAGCGCCATAATCGAAAAAATCATCAAATAATCGATCACATTATCTGAAATTTTACCAAACCATCGACTTCCATACCGATCAGGATCACAACAAAAGAACTGAAAAGTTAAATAATTTTTATAATTTTTTCATCCACTTCCATTATTACGTCCATTTGGAAATATTTCCATTTGGAATCCATTGGTCGACATTTTCCAAGCGCCATAATCGAAAAAATCATCAAATAATCGATCACATTATCTGAAATTTTAACAAACCATCGACTTCCATACCGATCAGGATCACAACAAAAGAACTGAAGAGTTAAATAATTTTTATAAATTTTTCATCCACTTCCATTACGTCCATTTGGAAATATTTCCATTTGGAATCCATTGGTCGACATTTTCCAAGCGCCATAATCGAAAAAATCATCAAATAATCGATCACATTATCTGAAATTTTACCAAACCATCGACTTCCATACCGATCAGGATCACAACAAAAGAACTGAAAAGTTAAATAATTTTTATAATTTTTTCATCCACTTCCATTATTACGTCCATTTGGAAATATTTCCATTTGGAATCCATTGGTCGACATTTTCCAAGCACCATAATCGAAAAAATCATCAAATAATCGATCACATTATCTGAAATTTGAACAAACCATCGACTTCCATACCGATCAGGATCACAACAAAAGAACTGAAAAGTTAAATAATTTTTATAATTTTTTCATCCACTTCCATTATTACGTCCATTTGGAAATATTTCCATTTGGAATCCATTGGTCGACATCATAATGAAAAATTCATTAAATTATCGATCACACTCTCTACAATTTAATGAACGAATGAAAAAAAAAAAAAACTGCATTTCTCCGTTTCGAGAATTCCAGTTTTTCCTTCTTTTATCTCTCGGGTGTATTTGTCTTATTTTTATATCTCTGGGAACTCGGGGAACTGGCAGATCTCAGGGTTACTTGGTAGGTCCTCCCGGAACCCAGGACTGGGTATCCGTATACACGTTAAAGTACACATACTGCACGGTAACATGGCAGAAAAGAGAAAGAGAGAGAGAGAGAGTTGGCAAAAGCAGCCTCGTGGAAGGTTTTAACCCTGCGGAAGAGACTCGCCAGTAGAAATGCTTGCTCGTTTTCTTTCTGTGTTATAGACTCTCGCGTATAGTAAGCTTGGGCCGCGATTCCATGCCGTTGAACGCGCTGGGCCTTCTCTTCGGGGTATAAGACCGAGTAGGCACGTTTGTTGCTCCAGAGGGGACCTTTACGTCGGTTGTAAGTGTCCACGTCTGGTATGCGGCTCGTGTGTACAGCCGGGATATATGGACGTCCCTACCGTTCTTCGTTTCTCTTATTTCTACTTGTTTTCTCTTTTCCTCTCCCTCCCTTCCTCCCACCCTCTTTCTCTCTCTCTCTTGCTCTCGCTCTCGCTCTCACTCTCAAGTCCTTTTTCCGCCTCCCGTATCCTTTTTCCCATTTCAGAGCTCATGCTCACTTTCGCCTCGACTTGCTCTTCCGTCTCGGTGAAAAAGATCGCCACACGTTCTCTTCACTGTAAAACCCTTTGCCAGAGACTCGATTTCCATCGTGTACCATGTAACAACCTCCCACAAGTCTACGACAAACAATGTCTGAGTTAGCGATGTTGAGTTGGCTTAGTACTCTTTAAAATAATTTTCCCGGCGATTCAAGGCAGTTCTAGATAGGATAAAAAATTGAGTGATGCGTTAAAACTATAAATTGAAATGGAGCAATTTTTAAAAAAAGGGAATTAAAAGCGATTAGAGACAGAGAGAGATAATAGAATAATTTAATTAATAAATAAATATAATAAAAATGGATGCTGCGTTAAAAATACAAATTCAATTAGATCAATTAAAATTAAAAATATGGAAGTAACAGGAGGGGCAATAAGTCAAAGACGAATGACGTCTGGATTTAAGGGGTTGTTAGATTGGGTCAGTCTTAAAAATTATTTCTCTGACTATTGGAGACAGTTCTAGATATATAAAAAAAAAACATTGAACGATACTTTAAAGCCACAAATTCAAACGTACCAATGTAAAAAAGTAGAGATGTCAGGAGACCACTCGAAGTGTTAATGTATTCAAGACTTGATTTTTTCGTCGATGGTTCTGTACGGTGAGCAACAGGATCGACTTTCTTCGATCCTTCCTTCGTCTTCATCTTCTTCTTCTTCTTCTTCTTCTCTTATTTATTTTATTTCTTCTCGTGTCGTATCTCTCGCCCTTCTCTCCTTGTATGTTATGTAATGCGTCTGCACTCTGGATCGTCGAAATGTTGGCGCTCGCGTGTGTTTCTTGCATGCGCGCGGTTAACGACAGCAAAGAGAGAGAGAAGAGAGAGAAACGAACGTGAGGCGGCGAAACGCGGACGTTCGGACACCACGAGACCCAACAGATCAGAGAGGGCCAATCTTGTGCGGTGGCGAGGAGGGGGGTGGTGGGTGGGGGGTGGGGGGGGGGGGGGGGAGCTTTACTTCTTGCATCGGCACTTCCACGCCTTTAAGGCCCCGCGAAGATATCTCTCTGCAATCCCTCAATCCCTCTCTCTCTCTCTCTCTCTCTCTCCCCCCCTCTTTCTGCCCCCCCCCCCCCCCTCACCTGGCACTTTCCCCGTAGGGCCCGGGCAGATCGAGCTAAATATAGCTAACCGAGAGATATAAATAGAACGTAACCCTGTGGGGCTTGGTTGAGATGCTGTGGCAAAGGGTCAGACTCCTCCGGGTCCAGAGTGAGCTTCACCTTCATCATCATTTTCTTATTCTTCTTCCTCTCTTTCGTCTTCTCTTTCTTCATTTCTTCTTTTTTCTTCTTCTTCTTCTTCTTCTTATCTTCTTCTCGCGTTCGATCATGTTTTCAACCCTATCCAAGTTCTATCCACTTGAATTTTTCAATTTATTTTCCACGATCAAACACTGCACGTATATGATTTTTTCGAAGCTCCATACGATCTGTGAGTGAGTCTCGTTATATCAACATTAACTTTATGATTATTATCGCGGTCCTTATCATTAGCATCAATCTTGATGATCAATTTACGGGTATTCTTGTTTGAAGAAAAGTTCAAGGCCAAATTCGATACGATACACTCTGCGGAATGTAATGAAAATTCGATGCCAAATTTGGCAATCTGCTGCAAGAAAATCTTGTGAATTTTTTTGTTCGCTTCACTTGTCGGTACAATCTACCAGTCGCTGCACTACAACCACCTTAATTAACGAGAATGGACGTACAAGTGTAGAGAGAGCGAGAGAGAGAGAGGGAGGGAGAGAGAGAGAGAGAGAGAGAGAGAGAGAGAGAGAGAGAGAGAGAGAGAGAGAGAAAGAGAGAGAGAGAGAGGAGAGAGAGAGAGAGAGAGAGAGAGAGAGAGATGAATCGAGTACAACGTGAAAGGGGAGCGAGAGAGCAAAGAACTGGTATAGTATCAGGGGGATTAATGACACTGACGTCCCACTCGTACTGACGAGAGAGAACGGAGTGAGACGACTTGGGACAACTCTGGTAACATTGCAAAAGATCCAGCATCGTGCGCATGCGGCTGTTGCGATGAGAGTTGCGATGCTGCTGGGCTCGTGGAAGTTGAGAAAATGCCGAAGAAGGAGAGTAAGAGGAGACTCGCGAGTCCAAGCTTGGAATTGCGCCTGACCATCAGGACATTGACCCACACCCAGTGTAGCTCTTTCGTTGACCGCGTCCTTGAGCGCAAACCATGCCAGTCTTATTTTATGCAATCGGGGCCTCATCCCAACCCAATGGATGCCCGCTTCGTCTCAATGACCGAAGTTGAATATTGAATGTCAGCGAAAGCAATAAAGATGCGATGATGGACACGGTATTTTTTTTTTCGAGCCTTATATACATATGTACGATACGATTCTCGAGGTTGGTTCATCCACTACTTAAGTCCCCTTCGTTGGATTACGGGCCAGGGACAATCGCGAACGAAGTACTTTGAAGCAGTGCAGAAGTGACAAGAGTAACCTCGCCATCTTCTTTCCACGCGCGTGGGCGTCTCCGAAAGACGATTAAGACGAAGATCCAGCCAGGGAGGAATGGAAGACAGGCTACGAAAGACTTCAAGTGAAGTGAAGACAGAGAAAAATTTGTGTGTGTGTGTGTGTGTGTGTGTGTGTGTGGGTGGATGAAGTAGACGAGAAGCCTGAAGGATGAAGTAGATGGGAAAAGTCCAATTCGGAACACATGCTCGCGCTTCGCTCTCGCAAATTCCACACGTCAACTTCACGTGGTTGCCTGAAGTTCTTTCAACGCTTGGATGGCATCGCCAGGATACATGCAAATTCATCCAAAAGCTTCGACCATGTGGAATCTGCGTATACAGGAAAGAGAGAAGGACGTATGTACGCTGAGAAATTGCGCGATTGTGTTCAGTTTTGGGTGCGTGTGTGTGTGTTTGGTATATGGAGTAGTAAGACGCGTGTGCGATCAAGTATGAGAGAGGAGGGGGAGAGAGAGAGAGAGAGAGAGAGAGAGAGAGATAGAGAGAGGGGGGGGGAGGGGGGAGGGAGGGGGAGAGAGAGAGAGAGAGAGAGAGAGAGAGAGAGAGAGAGAGAGAGAGAGAGAGAGAGAGAGAGAGAGAGAGAGAGAGAGAGAGAGAGAGAGAGAGAGAGAGAGAGAAAGAAGGAGAAAGAGAGCAAGAGAGACACTTCGTGTGCTCCGTCAGTTACAACCAGCAGGGATCCTTGAACCTACAAGAATGCAGCACTTGCAGCCCACACGCCGCGACCAGAACTCTTCGCTTCTTTCCTGTTCTACCATTTTTTATTAAAAAAATAATAATAAAAATATCTTCATCGTATATCCGCGCAAACTTAAATGTTACAAACTCCACCCTTCTGTTCATCCCGCGCCCTAATCTCCCGCAGGCCGGTGAGAGGGCGACTTTTATGTACATTGACACGTTGCGATCAACTTTTGCTTCACGACCTTCTTCTTCTTCTTCTTCTTCGTATACCTCATCGAATTTCATGTTAAACTTTTTTGTGTATATGTGTGATGTGGCAGATTGAAAGAAGATCTCTCGATTGGACACACTCATCCGGAAAGGACGATCTCCTTTGTGTCCTTTCTCGTTGAAGAAAGATCATTCAGGAAAGTTTTCTCAAGTTTTTAGGTCATTCTGGGGTCATCCTTCCTTTATTTGGGCAGTCACGATGATGAAGACATTTTGTTTCTTTTTTTTTTTTTCTTTTTGGCCACAGATGGCTTGGTCAAGTGAACAAACACTTTTGTTTCCTGCTCTTCGACTCTTTGCTCGCCAGTTTTCAGACCGTTTGAATGTCATTACTGTGTTTTGTTCGTTGATTTTACAACTTTTAACCTCGTTGGCAAATATTCGCCTTTTCTCGGTTTTTATTAAGCAAAAAAAAAATGGAGGCTACTTGGCGACAGTCGATGGAATCCTTGGAACTAAAGGTAGAAAATGGCCCAGATGATCAAGTCGGTGAAGAGGTTCTGACGCTTTTGGAGTCTGAAGAAAATCGACCAAGTGTTTTGTCCGATATTAAGGCAGCCAATGATGTCCAATTGGACTTGGGACTTGATGGGGAATTTATGGAAAAAATTTCCAAAGTTCCTAGCGAGATTCAGACAGTTGATTCTTTAGGATCTTATGAAGAACTTTCAGATGTGGTTGGTGAATCTGACGAAGGAGCCGAAACCATTGAGAGAATTGAATCCGGAGAAGACACTAGAGACAGGGATAAGTTTTTCGATGAACTAGACGAGGAGAACGAAGAAGAAGAAGAAGAAGAAGAAGAAGAGCTTTATTCCGCAGGACCAAGCTCAGCAGGACGCGAAAAGCTCGACGATGATGTATCTGAAGAAACTGAATCTACAGATTCTGATGACGTTGATATCGATGTCCTTGCCGAAATTCCTGTAGAGGTTCGATTTAATCTCGTTCTTCCAATCGAATTGTAATTTCTCGTAACGTGTCTTATCCCTTGAGACCTCACAAATCTCTTCATCCATTGAGACCTCACAACTCTCTTCATTGGTCACTCAATGTTCCATGTTGAAAAATTCATGAAATATCGATCAAATAATATTGAAAATAAATAAGAGATTGATTAAATAATTTTCGTTTGTATCGATTTTGTTGGCTGATTTTTTTTTAAATAGTAATTACTTTGGGAATTTGTTGCTCGTTAGATTCTTCGTGATCGTCAAGCTGTGATAGAAAAATTACGTCAATTGAGAAAAATGGAGCCAGATCTGAGGAGGAAAAATGGTCTTCTTCAGTGTTGGGTCGCTAGGGTGATGATTAAGGTCAGAAGGTCGGTTTTTCTCTTCATCAAAAGGTCAAAATTTTTGTGATCCTCAAATAATTCTCGTACGCTCTTTTCTCATTCGTTCATTGGTTATGAAAAATATTCATCGGTCGTTTTTCGTACGAATACCGCAGAAGCAACAGACGATGACGACTGAGGACGAAGCCTTGAGCTCGGGTGACACGGCCAATCGTTATGTAAAAAAATTAATTTCTTACAAGACAACGATCGACGAGATCGAGGCACGTGATGGTGAAATTATAATCGAACTCGACAATTTGGAGAATAATTTAACGTCCATTCTTCACGAGGATTCTGTAACATTTGGTCAGCTTCTCGACCGAGAGAGGGAAATAGGTGTTGGATTGGTTTTTGAAAAGTCTGGTCGTGTATTCTGTGCGAGAGCGATGGAGGCGATGATTCGTCAACAGGTTCGAATCTTTTTCATTTTTTTTCTTCTTTCTCTTTTTTTTTTCACCCCATAACATTGTCAATTAAATCTTAATATTTCGTGAGGCAAAAAAGAAAAGAAGAAAGAAAAAAAAAATTAATACAACGTAATCAGGTTGTTCATCGTGATTTGCTGAACCACGATCGTTTCAAATATATTTTTTATCGTCATCATTACGAGCATCTGAAAATGAAAATACGCCTTGCCGAGACTCTTGGGGATGGAATGACCCTCATGGATTACGAAGTGTTGAGTTTGCAGAATGAAATTCACAAGGAGAAATTGGACGAGCGTGAGAGAGATGTTGAGAAGCTTCATGTGAGGTAAAATAATAAAAATAAAAAAAAACCTGAAATAAAAAAGCCTAAAAAAAGAAAATTTTAAAAAAATATAAAAATAACGATCAGGGTGAAAAATGTCATCAACCTTCTCGCCCATCACAAAGAGAGAGATATCGCTAATTTGGCTGACATTCATCACGAGAAAAATCGTCTCGAATTCGTGCAATTGGAAACTTTACGAACTCGCGAGACTATGAGCAAAGTTTTTCGACATTTGTGGAAAATTCGAAATTCTTATACAGCTAAAAAACGTCAGAGTGGCCTACTATTTGCTATGTGAGAAGAAAAAAATATCACCCATCGACGCCCTTTATTTTTGCGTTCGTATAATCCTGATAAAAATTGAAAAAAAAAATAATTTCCCAGGCCAGTTATAAGGGAGATGGAGAGGATGCTGAAGATTCTCGATGATCTCAAGGTCGAGGTTGAACGAATGATGTCAAAAGCGTTAAAAATGACAACCAGGACGAAGCACAAAATCATTGAAAATCGTACGAGCGTGACGAGGATGACTAAGGTGAAAAGCGAAGCACCGAGAAAAATGAGACCTGGACGATGTTGATCGATAATCGACTGTGGATGAACCGCAGTTTTTAATCGCATTTTTCTACCCCCACTTTCCCCTCCTCCTCCTCCTCCTCCTCTTCCTCCACCACACCCCCTCCCTACCCAAACCTCATCCCCTCTAATTCCCCTTTCTCTTCCTCCCATACAGACAGATAGATGGAATTATATTCGCGTGATTTAATCGAGTTGTGTAGGCAGGCTATTTGCGTCGAGGTAATAATCGTTGGTAATAATCGTCATAAAGTCTCATGGGGTTGCCTATGGTGCGCAATGAACCTTTCAGCGCATATGCTGCTTATTATCATTATTGGCCATTTATTATAATCTCCAGAGTATTATAATAATTATAATAACTCTCATCTACCATGTTATACCACACGTATATATACACTAAATATAATAATAATAATAATAAGAAGAATAATGTATCGATTTGATACAGCCCCGAGCTAATATTGTTTCATTATTATTATTTCATTGGATACGCCAGGAAAAAAAAATATATATTAGATGATTTCGATAAGAAAAAGACAAGAACATTTCATTGATTTTTTTTTTTTTTTTTTCGTATCGTCTTATATCATATATACATTTAGTATATATGATATAAGATTTGCACGTGTCAGCGATAACTTTTTATCCATCTCGCGTGTGTTTAACAAAGCAATTATTCCCCTGCGTGTATGTGTGTATGTGTGTGTGTGTGTGTGGGTGACAGTTGGACATGTGGGAATCGCGAGTTAAGGTATATATGTATATATAGTCTTGGATGATCTTGCTCACTGCCTAACGCCACTCGAGAACTCGATTATTCCTTCATATACAACTTGACAGACTATTTTCCATGTGGCCATATAGATCTGTCTCAGGTGTGTATTCGTGTATTACAACCACGAGATAAATTCCATCTTCGGAGCTATATGATATATTCAGCATATACTCGCCAATTGGACATTTGAACATCATAATAATGGTGCGAGTTGTAATAGAGTTTTGAATAATAATAATAATAATAATAATAACATCAATGGAAATAATGCTCGAGTACTCAAAGTTTGAGCTCTCATTCTTTTGATAAATTTACACACCCCCGAGTTTACTTTTTATAAAAATGTATATATATATATATTCATCATCGTGCAACACTCGAGATGAAACAATTTTGATTCGCATTTATTTGAATATACAATCTTGAGAAATTTGAATAAACCACTCGTGATCGATCGAAGCTACTGAACTTTTAATAAAAATAGCAATGCTGATCTTGGTTGAGGCCACAATAAATTTTCGATTAGCACGAGATTTATATTTGGTGGATAATTGGTAGAAAAATAATGTAGGAGAGTGATTAAGGTCGAAAAAAAAAATGATAAATGGAGGTACAAAAGTATTCAATGAATGAAAATTACTTGAATAAATATACGAGTACACAAAAAAGTATTTGAAGTACTTTGATGATTTTACAAATACTCCAAATTCTTTCCTCGATTTTAAATCGTTTTCGTTTTCTCCAGTTCGTTTTCAAATAATGATCAATTTCTCAAGAGAGGGGCGAGGCGGTCTGTCGTTTAATTGTCCGAAGCCCCCGAGATATTTCTTGGTTCGACAGCGAAACTAGCCATATGGAAAATAATATACATGTATATGAATCTACTTTGATCTGAAAAACGTTGAGTGCCCAGCTCATTGTTGGCTCGTGGGTCGTTTCCCTCCTTCATCTTCTCTCGTGTTCTTCAAACACATAAATACACATACACACACACACACACATACAGATACAGGCTGGCATGTCCACCCACGTGGTGAGGCCCACGGGTGTCTGTTGAAAAATTCGCTGGGCCACCCGCGCACGACTGAGTGCACACCTTGCGTGGTGAGTTGATCCTTCAGGTATAATACGTTAAACAGCTATATATATATATATATGTGTGTGTGTCTGTGTAAATCGAGAGACGAAAAAAAATAGTTGCAGCATCGACGTTTTTATTTTTATCTTTTCTTCAATACATGTATACTAATGTTACACACTAAACGTATATATATATATATATATATATAGTGCATCTGCCCATGTGTACTTTGGACAATAGAAATTACCAAGAAATTACGCTACTATTGTGGAAAGGACAATGGAGCTGAGCAAGAAAAATATTACACGTTAAAGATTAAAATGAAGTTATTGAAATCTGTTTAGCAATAATCGGCAGGTGCTTTAAGTGGCCTATTAGGAACGTCGCAACGGTACAGTCTGGTAAAACAGCTCTAATAATTTGGGTAAAAAAAAATAATAAAAAAATTGTTTACCTCAACCGAATGTTAAAATATAAGAAAATTTAAAAAAATTTAATTAATTAACTAAACATAATTTTATTTAATATTGTTAATCCGTAAATATTACGATTCGTTTATTCAAATCGAATTATTACTAAATTTTAATTATGACTGTACACTCTCGACCTCTTTAAAATTACAGGTTAATGGTGATCGAATCGAGAGCGAGACATTTACAGACGGTTAATTAACACGAGTGGTGCTCGAGGAGAAAAAAATATATATATTACGTGTCGAAGAAATTTCGCAAGCATTTCTTTGGTTTGTAAGAAAAGTGTCGAGTGTTGAGATTTACTGTTGGCTTGCTGTGTCTTTGTGTATGTGTCTGTATGTGTGTGTGAGTTTGCTGGACCATTGGGTCAAAGCCAAAATGAGAAAGAGAGAAAAGAAAGAGATGGAAAGGCGAGAGGAAGCCATTAGTCTACGTAGAGTATCTGGTTCGCTTCGAATTAATTCGTGGCTGTCAAGTTGTTCGTGGGTCAAGACGAATGACCGTCAGTGGCCAGTCCTCCTCTCGCTAACACGAATGAACAACGATTACGTTAATTCTGTTCACTTTATACTCTTGCAGAGAGAGAGAGAGAGAGAGAAAACATTCATTCCAGTATTTATCCTCGAGTTTTTTCTCTCTCTCTCTCTCTCTCTTTCTCTCTCTTTCTCCCTCTTTCACTGTGTGCCTCCACTATACGGTGCTCTCTGTGCGACGAGCTCTTCGCTACTCTACGATTATCGCATCTCGTTGCTACCGGATGTCTAATTGCCTATATTACTTACTTGGCTGTTTCTCTTTCTCTCTCTCTCTCTCTCTCTCTCTCTCTCTCTCTCTCTCTCTCTCTCTCTCTCTCTCTGTCTCGTCGATAGATGAAATCGTTTGTTTGCGTGAATTAACATTTAATCGACCGGGAAAGTCCGTTAGGCCATCAGCAAATAAACTTTTTTTTTTTCATCTAATTTAATTGAATGTTATAATTATTATTTAATTGCACGATAATTAATTTTCTTTGATTCAGTATTTATTTAATGTTCAATTCGATGAAAAAATCAGTAATTTCGCGAATCTTATAAAAGAATTTCAATCAATTTATAAAATTGACTTAATTTTTACTCTAAATAATAATATTAATAATAATAATAATCATTGTTAATTTATTCGGTAACTATTTTGTACTTCAATCCGAATTGATGGCTACGAGTTTCTCTCACCAGCTTGAAATGATATTCCTGTCTAACTGACGATTCTGGGGGCAAATTTTCTACCAGAGAGAAAAACTCCTTTCTTTAAAATTTTTTTTTCCTTGTCTTTCAGGTCTTTCTCATCCGGTCCTACGACATTTATCTGAGCTACCTGAGTTTTCAGAAGTCTTCTGACCCCATGTACCTTTTCTCTTCCTCGAAAGATTTTTTTCACTTTGTACAGAAAATATTTCATTCTTCTCTCCAATGAATGAACAAATTTGTCTCTCGGGTGAATGATCGTTCCTTCATTTTCTTTCCCACTCATTCTTTCGATACATTTTCCCTCTCTTTATAGATGGCCGACCCAAATGCTTCGAAATTCTACTGCTCTGCTCAGGAATATTTGAAAGCCTTTTATTATTATTATTTTAAGCTTAAAAGTGAATTTTTCGATATAATGACAATCGAAATTTATGCAAAAAAAAAAAAACATCACGATCTATGAGGAAAGATCGATGATCGATAAAACTGCGAGGAATTGGATCAAAATTACAATTTATAAATAGGAAATTCTGTCGAAACGTCGCTGGAGCTACATGCTAACAAAATTCTGGCTATTTAAGCGATTCGAGGACTTCGTGACACCTTCCACAGTTCTGCAGTATTATAAACAGCCAAGTGAATGCTAACTAAATCGAAGTCAACAGTTGGAGAAATTTCACATCCCGAATTATGCAGATTTTGTTGATCCTGGGAAGTCCCCCAAAGAGAGAGAAAATAAAATGGACGTTTACCATTTACATTTCACTTTATTCCTTAAAAACTACTCGCGATGTCCATTTCAGTTCGAGGAAGCACCTCTGGCAGCGCTAGTTGACATTATTTCGATGAAATTCTGGACAGACAAAGAAAATGGTACAGTGATTGGCCGCCGTAAAATTCAAAGTAACAATTAGTCAATTGCCTGAACCAAACTAAAAGAAAAAAATATTTTTAAGACAAACATATTAGAAAAAATATGTAATAATTGATCATGAATAATTGATCATGAATTATGAATCAATTGTTACAATAATTAATTAGTACAGCTGGTGGGTCACACCATGATGTAAACACAAAGTTATATGTTCATCATGGTGGCCAATAACTGTACAAATTTATACAAACAAGAGAATGCCGAACTTTCATCTGTTTAACATTAGGAAAAAAAATAAAAAATTAACTCTCTATCGTATCGCGAATGATCAAGTCTCACGCCATCCAAGTCGCGACTATACGATACGGCATTTCCTCTCTAGCAAGTCCCTGAAAGATCGTTCTCGTGGTCTTGCCACGAATAAACAAAATGATCGATCTATCCAAAGTCCACCCTCCTCCTCCTCCCCACCCCTCACCTTCACCCCTCCACCCTCCTCGCCGCTGCGATAAATCGATCTCGCTCTCTCACAGTAACGATCTCGCAGCAATAAGACTTTTCTCTCATCCCAAAACTAACGCCAGTCTTTTTTATACATATATATATTCCCATGGGCACGATTTCTCGAGGAAATGACGCTGTAACGAGGCCTCTCGATTATAATCTTTTGGCGCTCTTTTGCCTTTCTCCATTTTACAATCGTTTTTTTTTTGTTCCTCCCTTCGAGATTCGATCAAAATCGATTGGCAGAAATAAAAAAAAAATCTTTGGATTATCTTTTTGAATTTCTGTCTATAGTGTAAATGAGAAGAAAATGTTTTCATGAAAAATTGATGAAAATTGAGGGGATGATGTTTTTCTAGGAAATTTTTATATTTTTTTGCCACGAAAAATATACAAATCGTTTCGAAAAACTTATTTCTGTATTGTATGTGTATTAGGCCAGTCCAGGATTTATACAAAAAATATCCAAATCGCCAAAAAAAAGCTTAAAGTATTGCCAGTGCACGATTAACACAAAAAAATATACAAATCGTCACAAAAAATATTCAAATCATCTCGAAAAACTTATTTCTTTTTCGTATGTGTAATAAAGGCGTATGTGGTAGTGGCAGTCATAGATTTAAATTCTTTTGAAATTGTCATCGAGATCGTGTACGTGAATATGTAAAAGCATGAAAAAGACGTTTAGATAAAATGGCTAACTCCACGATTTACAATACATATTCTCCCTTTCACTGAAAATTTGTTTTCACATTTATAATTTATTATCGTGAATTTTTTCACACTCGTAAAAATAAAGCTCGTACGTTATATCATAAAAGTGAGTGTACAGCCCTAGCGAAGTGCAAGTGATGCTCTCAAACATATTAAGTGGAATAGAGTTGCGAAAAAAGCTCGTGAAACTTGTATGTAAAATCGAGTAGAAGGTTATGCGAGTCAATGAACATACAGAGGAGGACCGAATGGAATAAAAGAGGGAGGAAAAAAAAGAAAAATAAGGAGAAATCGTTTGCCTATATATAAATCCCCCTCAGTATATATACAGTATGTACGTATATATGTATATAGAATCGTCTATGTACTAGAATCGTGTCCGTGAATATGTATAAGAGCAAGTTTAAGACTGCACGCTACTGCATTTGATTCGACTCGGTTCTTTCGAGTCTCTCGTTTTTCGCACTCGTTCTATACAGAAAAGAGGGTTGAAATAAGAGGGGGAGGGATGTACAGATACAAAAAAAAAACGGTTTAAATGAGAAAAGGAGAGCAAAAAAGCGTGGAGTAAAAGATCGAAACACCGGATCGCATACTCTGCTCTACCATGCACTTGCATTTTCTACATATATAGATATATCCATGTACATAAAATGTAAGTAGTAAATATATATATATATACAGCCTGTACGTTATGTTACTATCTAAATTTACGTCCGTTCCTTCAAGAGCTTGAAATGCATAGCAAATTTTTGTCGACACATCGAAGTCGTGAGTGTGCCGTTCAATTTAATTCGTGATTCTCGTTGCACACCGTGAAGGCCGCGGGTTCTCATGCACCTCGAAAATTATCTGGCGTGTAGGTGATATGAGATGATAAAAATAGGCACTTTCGCTTTTGCTTTTGCTTTTGCCCGTTTTTTTTTTTTTCATTTCCTCTGTTCGGGGTTGCGTCTGACTGATGAAAGAAATCTGCATTAGGCTATGTGGGAGAAAATGGGCCTACCTGAGGGAAAATTGATAGAATTTTTGTTTAAAATTCAACTTTTATTTTGAGCTTTATGGGACTGAGAAAAAATTCACTAAAAATAATTCAAATCTTTAAATCGTTACTGGCTGAATGGGTTGATTATTATTATTATTTTTTAAATATTATTTTAATTATTTTTTTATTATTTGACTCATTATCGCGCCCTAGCTTTTTTTTTTCCATCAATATATTTTCCTTAATATATACACGTTGTCACTTCTCGGACTAACGCTTTGACGATTTTTTCCAACGAAATTTTCCCATCGATAAACTCAATTGGAGATATTTTTCTTTAAATTTTACTCACGATCGAATTCTCTTCAAGATATGTTTTTTTTTTTTTTCTTTTTCATTTTATGAAAAGTTGCATTACAAATATGTGTGCTATTGAGTGTGCAATGTATCAAGAGCGCCGTAAATGGGAAAACTCGACATCTCTACGGGTGCTCTCGGTACTCCAGAAAGAGAGAGAGGGAGAGAGAGAGAGAGGGAGAGAGAGAGAGAGAGAGAGAGAGAGAGAGAGAGAGAGAGAGAGAGAGAGAGAGAGAGAGAGAGAGAGAGAGAGAGAGAGAGAGAGAGAGAGAGAGAGAGAGAGAGTGAGTGAGAGAGAGAGGGAGATAGAGAGAGAGAGAGAGTGAGAGAGAGTGAGTGAGAGAGAGAGGGAGAGAGGGAGAGAGAGAGAGAGAGAGAGTAAGAGAGAGTGTGGAGGGAGGGAGGGAGAGAGAGAGAGAAAGAGAGAGAAATAGAGAGAGAGGGAGAGAGAGAGAGAGAGAGAGAGAGAGAGAGAGAGAGAGAGAGAGAGAGAGAGAGAGAGAGAGAGAGAGAAGAGAGCGAGAGAGAGAGAGAGAGAGAGAGAGAGAGAGAGAGAGAGAGAGAGAGAGAGAGAGAGAGAGAGAAAGAGGGAGAGAGGGAGAGGGGGGGAGAGAGAGAGAGAGAGAGAGAGAGAGAGAGAGAGAGAGAGAGAGAGAGAGAGAGAGAGAGAGAGAGAGAGAGAGAGAGAGGGAGAGAGATAGAGAGAGAAAGAGAAAGAGAGAGAGAGAAGAACCAGGGAGAGAGAAATAGCTTGGTGTACGATTCTCAAGGTCGACCGGTTAGCATAGAGGGAGAGAGAAAGAGAGAGAAAGACAGAGAGAGAGAGAGAGAGAGAGAGAGAGAGAGAGAGAGAGAGAGAGAGAGAGAGAGAGAAAGCATCTCGCTGGCTGGTTGCACACGCGCAGAGAGTGCATCTCCTCGCTGTAACGACTGCTATGCCCGCTCCATCGACATCCCCCCGCGTACAGCATAACTGCGCTTCTATTACGCGGTCAATTACGCCTTACAGTGTGCGTTGCATGTCGCTCGAGATCTTGACCCTTTTTTTTGTTTTTAATTCCTTTTTTTTTTTTTACTTTTTTCCGCCCCTCTGCCACTCTCTCTCTCTCTCGTCCTCTCTCGTTCTTTGCTGCTTTCAGCTGTATATTTTCATCTCTTTCACAAGTCCAACCGCTTCGAGTACTCGTCCGCTCCTTAAAAAGTTTGAAATAAACGAAAAACGAGTGTCGCGCACGCTCCTCTTGCACATTCACGATCAGACTCCTCATGTATGTCCTACTTGTATATATATATATACATATATGTACATATATACATATATACATATATATAAACATATATATATATATATATATTTATATATATATATATAAGTACGTATGTATGAACTATATAGAGAACGTTCCGCGAAACTTGACTATATTTGGACGTGCTCGACGATGAGCTCGATTCATGCTACTCGTCTCGGTAAATCACTTCATACGCGAAGATCCTCGCGGACTCGCCGAGCTATATGGACTGTCTCCTATATGAGAATTTTTCTCTCTTTTGGCTGTTGTGGTTCATCAAAACGAGCTTCCGCCGATTCAGCCTAGTCATGACCACAGAATCATGCAAATTGCAAATTACAAACTTTTTGTTTTGTTTTAATATTTAATTTTTAACCTCGTTACTCGCCTGTCTGCCCAATGGGATAATAAATCATCTTTAATGGGCAACTATTTTTTGTAAAAAAATCGCACATAATTGTTGCAATTATTTTTTTCCCCCCAGTAAGAAGAACAAAGTTAGTAAAATTAAAAATACATTTTTTAAATATATCAGATTGAATTTAGCACGTTGATTAAACATTTCATTATTATTATTATTATTATTATCACTATTATTATTATTATTGTCATTATTAATCAAACATCTCGTTATGTTAATCAACGTTCCATTATGCCATCCTACTCGTAATTTTCAATATAATAAATCGTTAAATTATTCCATCCATCAATTACGGGGCAAATTATTTCAAGTGACGAAGAGTGCGAGTGAAAATAAGACGACAACGAGTTAAAATTCTACCAACGTTGATAATTTTCCCATGAGATAATTCATTTCTCAGTTTATAGACCAATTTCCAATATGAAATAAGTTAACTTATATACATATGTATATGGATGTATTGCATATAATATCATATATGTTTTATAATACACACACCATGCTTGGAAAATATATATTTGTCGTTTACTTTTACAACGATAGATATATGTGGTAGATAAACATATAAATCGAAAGCTCTTTTACATATATATATATATGTCTCTTTCTCTCTTAATGACTCTCCCTCTCTCTCTCTCTCTCTCTCTTTCTCTCATAATGACTCTCCCTCTCTCTCTCTCTCTCTCTTTCTCTCTCTCTCTTTTCTCTCTTTCGCTCTCGCCTAAAGCTCGCTGGTATCAAATCACCTTCTCGCCCTCACAGCACATTGAGAAAGATGGAGAGAGAGAGAGTATAAAAAATCGGTTACGCAATTGGCATAATTAACGAGAAGTGCACGCCCAGGCACACGATAGATCGAGGGACACAGACTTTGTACGCTAATTGGGACACGTGGCTGATACATATACAATCATTGTGTACGTACATAAATCGACAAATCAAGGGTCACTTAAATTTTTTTGTCTCCCTCATTTTTGCGGTAATTAAATGAACTCTCGACGTTTTCTAATAATTAAGAAAACCAATTAAAATCAGAATGAGAAAAAATTAAGCGATTTAATTAAACGACAGCATTTATTAGATAAAATTAATGGTGAACGTGAGATAAAAAAAAAGGGGACTACGAAATTAATGAGTAAATAAAGCAAATTTCGAAATAAATAATAAGCGACATTTTTCATTTAATCAATATTGTTTTTTTTTTCTTTTTCGGTAAATGAAAAAACTGCTCGACGTTCTCTAATAATTAAGAAAATCAATTAACATTAGACCAACACAAAATTAAGAGGTTTAATTAAATTAGAAAAAATACCACAAAAACTGACATCAAGTAACACCAAAATAATGCGGGCTCCTTAATTAATAAACGGAAAAATATGAAACGATTGTTAATAATTATTCGACGTTCTCTAATAATTAAGAAAATCAATTAAAATTAGACCAACACAAAATTAAGAGGTTTAATTAAATTAGAAAAAATACCACAAAAACTGACATCAAGTAACACCAAAATAATCCGGGCTCCTTAATTAATAAACGGAAAAATATGAAACGATTGTTAATAATTATTTTCACTGTATTTCTGATTGTTTTAATGCTTTTTTGAAGATTTCCCAAATTATTTTTGGCTGATTTAAAAAAAAATAAGAAAAAAATTGAGCCAAAGGGAGAAAAATGCATTAATTCGAATAATAATAATAAATGGAATAAATAATAATTAATTGGAATAATATCGAGAGAGCTGGATATAGCCCAGTTCTCTCTCTCTCTCTCTCTCTCTCTCTCTCCCTCTCTCTGTGCACAGAGAATAAGGAGTATATATGGCAAAAGTGTTCCTCGCGGAACCGCGAACGAATGCAAACACACACGCACACACTGTCATGGTGGAAGGAAGAGAAGAAAACGATGTAGGCACGAAACGCAAACTCGACGGCCTTGGCTGAGCTCAAGAGGGCCGAGAAGGCTTCGCGTCGAGGAGAGGCTGCGGCGCGTTTTGTGTATGTGGAAGTGTCGATATATATATATATATATATATGTTGGCCTCTCTCCTCCACGTTTTATATATTCGCCCGCACGGCAGATGGTCGACCTGGCACAAGAACAGTCCATGCTGGTCAGTCGACGAATATAGCACGATCGACCACACTTTATAGAAATATACGAATCAATTTTTTTTTTTTCGTCTAAATTACATACTGAATCATCGAATTTGGCCATCGTTGCTGATGAATGAGGAAACCATTTTTTCTATTAATTTAAAAAAAAAACATTTTTTATGTTCCCGGAAATTTATAAATAGTTTAATGTTAGTTATAAATTTTCTATTTTAATTTCATGGAAATTTATAAATATGTAAATTTTTCTTCTTTTTCATTCCTTTTCAAATTATAAAAAAATTTGAATTTTAGATTTTTTTCTACTTGCCGGTAATTTGTCAATGTGACGTATTGGAAAATGTCATTTTTGATCATTCTGGTGAATAAAAATTTAGCTGATTGAAAGAATGTTATATACTTTTTATGTCGGGTCAGACATGATTACACATTAGGTTAGACACTTCGCATGATATTATATAAAGCCAGTCCGGTGTATTAATCTTTATGACGTTCGTCGATGATAATATATCGAAATGGTAGACGGAAATAAGAGTTCGACTGCCATAAGTTCATTGATCGTTCTCCCCTCTCCCGGATTCAATCTCGCTTCTATATATATATATATATATATATACATATGTACGGGGTCCATGAGTACGAAATACCGCAGGCTCGACCTGGCTTCGAAGTCTCTAATCTCCGCAGTCCTCAGTCTCGTCGAAGTGTCTCTAATTTATTCCGATCGTAATGGGCTCGTGTCTTATTTTCATTTTGGCCATTCTGTCTCTGCCACATCGAGTTATCTCTCTCTCTCTCTCTCTCTCTCTCTCTCTCTCCCTCTCTTTCTCTCTCTCTCTCTCTCTCTAATCCTCAATATGTAATTTCATTTAATGCAACTTTGACCGAAGTCAAAAATAATTTTCAATTCTTTTTTTTTAAGTGCCTAGAGAGTTGAATGATGAGAAAAAAAAATTTAGAGACAAAATAAAATGACAAGAAGAGGGGAGAGGATTTGAGAATTGCGAAGAGGTGGATTAAAAATCGATAGAGTTTAACTCTTTGGGTTTCTAGCTCGTCCTCGATGCAGACTTTAAGAAGAAGAAGAAGAAGAAGAAGAAGAAGAAGAAGAAGAAAGATGTTGGCTGATGTGAATAGCCAGAGAAAAGCAAGAACGGATAATAGAGGCTAGACGCGCGATAGGCACAGATAAAAAGGGAAAGAAAATCTTTAGGATTCTTTGACCTCTCTCTCTCTCTCTCTTTCTCTCTTCATCATCTTCTCCACCTTCTTTGCTCTTCCTTCCCTCAAGATAGCTACATGTCCCACAATATACTCGATCGTGCTCCTTGCTGGTCCCTCGTTCTCTGTGGACGATCCGCATGCAAGAACGACGAAGAAGAACCGGACGCGAGGTAAAGCGAGGGAGAGCAAGAAGGACGAAGAGTCTCGAGAAAATCGAGGGAGCGACCGAGCCGGCAGAGCGGTCGTTTGCCTTGAGTTGCCTTCAAACCCCGTCGAGTGAGCGTGTATAGAGCTTCGACTCGTCGCTTACATACATATACATATATATATATATATATATATATATATATATATATATATATATATATATACATATATACATATATATATATATATTATATATATATATATATATATATATATATATATATATATATACATATATACATATATATATATATATATATATATATATATATATATATATATACGAAGTGTACCAAAAACCGGTAATTACGAAGTGCGGGGGTGTGAAGGAACAGGAATGTTTCCGTTTTTAGAATGATTTGGAAAATTTGAATGAAATGTCACACGCTCGAAATTGTCGCATAATTATTACGATTAAAAAAAAAAATTAGTTTGAAGGAGTAATTTTGAAAAAGCAAAATTTCTGTCTCGAGGACACAATTTTCGTCGTTGATGCCTGGAAAAATTATGAAAATATATGATAAGATCTAGAAGGAATATAAATAGTCAGGGACTATAAATTGGAGTTTTTTTTTTTTTTTTTAAATCTCCAATTTATAGTCCCTGACTATTTATATTCATATATATTATATTTATATTTATATTATATTTATATTTTTTTTGAAAAAAAAATCTCCAATTTATAGTCCCTGAGAAATTTGGAGGAATAATTTTGAAAATGCAATTTTTCTGTCTCGAGGACACAATTTTCGTCGTTGATGCCTGAAAAAATCGTGAAAATATATAAAATCGTGACTATAAATTGGAGATTTTTTTTCGAAAAAAAATGAAGAAATGTCGAAAGGGAGTTTTGATAAGATCTTGATGAGGCCCATGAGGGCCTTAAGGCAAGACCCTAAAGAGGCTGGATGAAACGCCTAAATTCCACCAGCATGAATTCCATACGAAGGCGTGGGAATTATTTTTTCAATGTTTGCAAATTACCAAAAATTCTTTGCATTTATAATTATTATCATTGATTGGATAATTATTAATTTTGAAGGATTCTGTAGACATGGATATTATAGGCAACAAAGTGTAGAGAAATAGATAAAAATTTATATGGGGTCGTATATAATTGTACAGTAAGGCCCAATTTCGATTTGGATCCCGCCCGGTTTTCGTCCGCGTGCATTCCACCACGAATGCGTGTCCATAAGCGCAAGAGGCTGCACGGATAGAGAGTGCAATCGAGGGCTGCGAGTGCAGCGCCAGACGAGAGAATTTTGCTCTATACTTTGCTCGAGTCCAGGCGCAAAAAAAAAAGAAAAAAAAAATCTCCTAGAGTGTTTCCCGAATGAAAAAATGAGCGACTTTCTTCCCTCTTCAAGGCAATCTTACGACATTTATTCTACAGAGAGAGAGAGAGAGAGAAAAGAAAATCGTTCGGTCTTCATTCGGTGAGGATCGCATAGGAGATACGATGAGAGCGCCTTACGTGTGAGAATCTCGTAGTAAAAGCCGCGCAGAAGCTCGAGCAGAGCTGGCGCTCTCTCTCGGCAACGAGTGAGATAAAAACCTCGGCAATTCCCGTGAAGTGTCGGAAGCCGAACGCGAGAAGTGAACAAAACGCGAGGAGCACAGAGAGCTCGGATAACTTCGTCGACAGTCGTGCATCGGCGCTTGCCCGGAGCGGTAATGCGAAATCGCGTTAATTAAACTTGGAATCTTTTTTTATCGCTCAAATTTAAACAAAAAATGCCGTGTCGCAAATATCATCTTTAACGTAACAAAATGCTCATCTGTAATTGTTAATTATTGTAAATCATGTAAAAAAGAAGAACGATGTTTAGCATTTTATTTTCAATCTTCGAGCGAGAACGAGACAATTTCCGCCTCACCAGCGTGATTTGTTTTTCATTTTTTTAACTAAACGAGACTTAAACAAACATGTAACTCGTTTTTTTTGCCGGCAAAACTCGAGGTGTGCGTGTGTGAAGTGAATTTTTATGCATATATACTTGTACATATATATATATATAATACACGTTAGTTTGTACATGTGTAATTGTGTTGGTTTTTAAGCCGGCGTTACCCTCGATCTTGCGCGAACGCACGCACTGATTGCCGTTGGCGCGCTAGTCGCTTTATTACTGCAGAGTGAAAAATAAATAAATAAACGACCAAGAGGAACGACATTTTTTTTTTTTTTTTTTTTTAATTCTTGTTGTTGCTTTTACCACGGATATTATTTGGATACTTATCAATTTGTGGACTACCGAAAAACGTCAGTTATCTGTGCCTTCAATTTCATTGAACTTTTCAACGAAAAAGGTTGGAAGAATTTGAAGAATTTCCAGTGGATCAGCAACCGGTGAAATCCTGCAGGCTTACATCAGGTACGTCGAGTCGAATTTGCTTCGAAATATTTTGAGCTTTGTGCGTTCCCAAGGAAACCAACGATTCGTTTATATGTGTAAAGAAAACTCTCAACGGTGCATTTTTTTGGAGCAAAATGTACAAAAATGCATAAAAGGCACGATTTTTTTTTTTTCTTTCTTTTTACCAAAAATTTTATTTCGATCCTACATAGTAACAGATTGGTCCCCAAAACAGATTTAAAAAAAAAATGCCTTTTACCGCAACACCTTAATATTGGAGCAAAATTCGATAATGTCGATGTTGGTCCCTTTCATCGAACTTTTATTCGAAACAAGTTAAAAGAGTTTTAAAAAAACTTTGGTAAAACTGCAGCAGGTAAAATGCTGCAGGTTTACAGGTACGTTTAGTCGAAGTTGCTTCGAATTATTCTCCCTCTTCTTGGCTCCCAAGGCAATGAACGATCGGTTATAAATTTTTGTTCGTTTTTATTTATTTTTCTTTGTTTTTACCAAAAATTTTATTTCGATCCTACATAGTAACAGATTGGGCCCCAAAACAGATTTGAAAAAAAAAATGCGCCTTTTACCGCAACACCTTAATATTGGAGCAAAATTCGATAATGTCGATGTTGGTCACTTTCATCGAACTTTCATTCGAAACAAGTTAAAAGAGTTTTAAAAAAACTTTGGTAAAACTGCAACAGGTAAAATGCTGCAGGTTTACAGGTACGTTTAGTCGAAGTTGCTTCGAATTATTCTCCCTCTTCTTGGTTCCCAAGGCAACGAACGATCGGCTATAAATATATATATAGCAGCATAGGGTGAGCTCAGGGTGCTTATATATATATATAGGATGCACAGGTGTGTTAAGGGCCGTTTCTTGGACGAATTTTTCTTGTGTTTCCCACACATACAAACGCAGACGTCGATCGAGCTGACGTTGCAAGAGAGAAGACTCGGAGACGATGACGATGACGACGACGACGACGACAATGAATTCCGTGACAATTGGACGATGAAATCTGACATCCGTGGCAAAACGCGCGAAAACAATGTCGACAATTTTTATATTGTTTGTTTGAAAGTTAATTGAATTTGAAAATTAAAATCGAGATTATTTATTGGTTCGATCACTCACTTCCGGTTTATCGTTATTTTCAGTAGTTTGTGAATAGTCAAATGCTTTTTTACATTCAATTTTCCTCTATTTAGATAAGACACCGAGGATCGCGACTAATTACGAGGAAAATTTTTTCCGGTTATTCAATTCATTATTTCAAGTAGTTTTATTATTTTAATCGTTCCTACTAATATTACAAAAATTCGTATCATTGATGATGAATCAATAAATTTTTTTAATGGGGAAAAAAATAATTTTCACACGATTTAAACAAAGTCAAATTCATTTTCATGTCGATCGTACGAGGAGGAATTTTATTCGTCAATAAAATTTCTTGACAAATCCTCACGTTGAATTCCAAATAATTTTTTTTTCACTCAACCAAAACAACCGCAAGAATTTCCTTTCATGAAAATTTCATAAAAATTTCTTATCTCGAAAAAAACAAGCCCTAATTAAAATGTAACGTTTCCACATCACGCGATTCGATTGAAAAAACTTACTGCCCTGGCTCAAAGTTATTCGTTGTAATAAATATAATTCAGTGCGATTCGTTAGAAGCCGGAAATGGCGATAAAAGTGATACCCGTTGTGTTTATATAAATAATATACGTTGGCAATTCCGCGCGGTTACTTTTCTTGGTGGTTTTTTCTTCATGTACACGTTTCGCGAACATCGTCAAGAGTTTCTTCGTGTCTTCTTCTTCTTCTTCTTAAACTCATCCTCTTGGCTCTCTCGCGAGGAAACCGTTAACGAATTCGTCGTGGAATTTTCTCACATCCCCCGGTTAAAGAGTGCCAACTGAGTGTGGGCACGACAGAGATGGAAATTGCGAGCGTGGGTGAAGGGAAAAGAGAGAGAGAGAGAGAGATGGAAATTGCGAGCGTGGGTGAAGGGAAAAGAGAGACAGAGAGTGAGAGAGTAAGAGAGAGTGTGGAGGGAGGGAGAGACAGAGAGAGAGAGAGAGTAAGAGAGAGTGTGGAGGGAGAGAGAGAGAGAGAGAGAGAGAGAGAGAGAGAGAGAGAGAGAGAGAGAGAGAGAGTAAGATAGAGTGTGGAGGGAGGGAGGGAGAGGGAGAGAGAGAGAGAGGGAGAGAGAGAGAGAGAGAGAGAGAGAGAGAGAGAGAGAGAGAGAGAGAGAGAGAGAGAGGGGGGGGGGGGGAGAGAGAGTAAGAGAGAGTGTGGAGGGAGGGAGGGGGAGAGAGAGAGAGAGAGAGAGAGAGAGAGAGAGAGAGAGAGAGAGAGAGAGAGAGAGAGAGAGGGAGGGAGAGAGAGAGAGAGAGAGAGAGAGAGCGAGAGAGAGCGAGAGAGAGAGAGAGAGAGAGAGTGGAGGGAGGGAGAGACAGAGAGAGGGATGAATGTGTAAGAACGTTGGTATGTGGTCGTTATTTTTCCGGCTTCAAGACAAGAACGCACAGAAGGCTCTCATTGTTTCTCCCGATCTCTCGTACATGCATGTACGATCATTCGGTGTGGATCTTAGCGTTACTTTCTACTAAAAACAATTCTCGCACGCTCAACAAATCTGATATTTCTATACACAGGAAAAATAGTAATTACATTGAAAAAAAAAATGAAAAAAAAAAAATCCTCTTTCCATATACTGATTTTTCTCTCGTTTCCTGATTCAGCCATTTTATATTTTTCTTCAATTGTTTCAATCAACAAATTTAATTATTACGTTAATATAATAATTCAATAATAATAATTCATGGGTAATAAATATTATTAAAAATACCGAAGAAAATTTTATTTTCAATAATTTTCCTCCCTCATTAACGTCAACAATTTGAGATTTGACGTTGCGCGTGAATTTTTATAAATAAGGACAGACATTAATAATTTACCGACGATTCTCCTCCACTCCCCCCCCCCCCCCCCACCCCTCCCCCCGCCATCCTCGTCCATGTTACCAGTTCTCGTCGAAATGCACACGAACAATCGGCCACGCTCGAGAAAATTCACCGGTACGACGGAATCTCGCGTGTACCCACGCTCGGGGCATTATCGGACACGAGAGAGTCTCTCATTTCGGTCTCACGAAACTTCAGAGAGAATGAGAGAAAAAAAAAAAAAAAAAAAAATTACCGAGAGACGAAAGAAAAGGCAAAAGGGACGTTTTTTTCTCACAGGGACTTTTCCTTTTTTTTACTTTCGGCGAGGGATGCACTTGTTCAAACAATCGGAGAAGAAAAAATGAGACTTGAGAAAATTTTCAATTTTTTACGAAAGCGTTGAATTTATTTAAAAAAAAAAATTTCATTATTTTTTATTCTCATCCTGCTGGAGCATCAAATTTTCAAATATTTCGTTCCAGGATTCTCGTAGATGTCGATGAGACTCGATTCTCAGCGATAATCGAGACACTTGTTTGCCTTCGCGTCAGCACAGCATCTGCCTCGATAAGCCGGTTTTACTACATATAGATACATATATATACATATAGATACATATAGATACATATATATATATATATATATATATATATATATATATGCCTATACGCGTATAGGCATTTATATAAAAGTGTTTTTAATATAGTGTTGGCTCTCGGAGGAAAATAATTTATGATCCATTGATGCTGATTAGGGGATTGGGGTGACTGACTTCACGAACATGGCAGAGTGTGTACGTGTGTATATAATAAAAAAAAAAAAATGTGAACCTGACATAAAAAGAAAAATGATTTTTTGATCCCTCAAAAATAATAATTTTCAATTCATTCTTAACACGGTAATTATTTTTACAGGCAGACTACAATTTTCGTTTCACTAAAATCAAAAAATGACCAAATTTTCAAAAAACCCCATTGAAAATTATTCGATTATAAAACTCTACTTGTAAATAATAATTATTTTAATGGACTAGTTTCTGAAAATTTCATGCACAAAATGATAATTATTCACTTACTTATAAAATCGTATTTATTTCGATAAACAACCTTCGATTCTCTATCCATTAAAAATTGATTATTACATTTTTAGTTCTCACTTTGAAACATTTTAACAAATTTTTTTGCCAATTATCATACAATTGAAATTTGTCATTCAGCTATTACGTGAAATGCTATTTCGAATCGTCGATTCGTCGAAATTGAGTCTCTGCAGATCTCGTCGATTCTCGCCTATATATATATATATATATATACAGTAGAGACACGTGACACGCCTCGCAATTCAGAAACCTACGCAGGTACACGTACCTGCGTTAGTCGATTATGGGCGTGCAGCAGAAAACAGCAGCAAGTCCATAGGCAATACGAAGGAAACGTTCAATACGTACGAGTCGAAGAGATATTCAGTATATATATATATATATATATATATATATATATATATATATATATACATTTTGTTGAACGAGCCGGTTCGAAGGTGCAGCAGCACCAGAGCAGTAACGCTTATTAAATCGCTATTACCTTCGAGCCAGCCCATCTCGTCTGTCTCAGCGGGTCGTCCACGTGGGTCATGACCCTCACCCGATGTACCTCTCCTCCACCCCACCCCCCCCCATTGCCTCTCGTAACTCAGTAGTATTCGGATTATCATTGCCAAAGGGAGAGAAACGAAAAGAAAAAAAAAGATAAACCTTTTAGGATTTAGTTTGGAAAAAAAAAAAAATCGACCGGAAATACAAATTTTAGCGTGACGTCGTGGCCAATTCATGGAAAAATAAGTGAGAAAAATAAATGAGGATTTATGACTGGGATGACAGGAGAGAGTGAGAGAAATGGATTTTTATCTCGAATGCTTATCTGTGGGATTCTTCTTGACTCAGGCTAAATAGAGATAAGGCAAGGTCGTTTGTACACCAGTCTGTATTGCACTTGAGATTAGAACTGGTGTGTCAGCAGGTATAGGGGCTTTGACGAATCTTTTGTGATTCGCTATAAATTTTATCAGGAATATCTTTGAGGATAAAAGATTTTTTGGTAGGTGCAATTTATTTTATTTATTTATTTTTATTTGAAGACCGATCAATATTTTATTGATTGATGAATAAAATTGTTGATCAGTTTATAAATCGAACAGATCGATTATAGATGAATATATAGATCCCTGAAATAAAAATTTCAATTTTGGGTAAAAATTTTAATTTTGGGTAAAAATTTTAATTTTGGGTAAAAATTTCGACAGAGCATGAAAATTCATCAGGGCTGGACAAAAATATACGAAACTTGTGAGGTAGAAAGAGCGAATCGAGAGCATAGGAGAAAATCGTCATTACCTCTTGCCAAGAGGGGCACAAGAGCTATGCTAAAAGGAGAAAAGAGTGAAGCCGGTCTCGTTGTTGTCGTTCCGTGTGTCATAGTTACGCAATGTTAAGTTGCGCTGATGGAGAGTCTCTCCTCACGTTCACGGGGGATTATGCGAACACGGCAGTGTAAGCACGTTTAACTTCTATTCAAGAATGTAGTCTCGTTATTATCGCTGAAGTCTTTTCGCACTCTTCGAGAGAGAATATCTGTGTCGTTCCTTTTACTTTTCGTGTTTTTGCAACGTTCATTGTCCTCGAGTCGTCCTCATTTGGAGATAAAAATGATTATTAAAGGTGGATTTTTTTTTTTTTTTTTTGATGGAGAAAAATAGATAAATAGTCAAATAGATTATTTTTTTAAATTTATTTGTCCATTTGAAAAAATGGACGCTCTCATAGTACAGTAAAATAATTTATTATGGCTACATTATTGTCATTTATTTCTCATTTTTTGTTTTTGCAACGTTCATTGTCCTCGAGTCGTCCTCATTTGGAGATAAAAATGATTATTAAAGGTGACATTTTTTTTTTAATGGAGAAAAATAGATAAATAGTCAAATAGATTATTTTTAAAAAATTATTTGTCCATTTGAAAAAATAGTTTATGCCTGGACGCTCTCATTGTACTGTAAAATAATTTATTATGGCTACATTATTGTCATTTATTTCTCATTTTGTGTTTTTGCAACGTTCATTGTCCTCGAGTCGTCCTCATTTGGAGATAAAAATGATTATTAAAGGTGACATTTTTTTTTTTTTAATGGAGAAAAATAGATAAATAGTCAAATAGACTATTTTTTAAAATTTATTTGTCCATTTGAAAAAATGGTTTATGCCTGGACGTACAGTAAAATAATTTATTATGGCTACATTATTGTCATTTATTTCTCTTATGATCTTCATTGATTCCACACCAAAGTAATTTATTCTACATTAGTGGCTCACTCGGCGATAATCGTTTTTTTTTCCACGTCCAATAAAAAAACACAACTAACCTAACCTGTTTTCCGAATATGCTAAATACATGCTAAATATATGATTAAAAATATGGAAATATAAAAATTCAAATTTTCAAAATAATTCAACTATATATGTGTATATTTTTCATATATTTGACATGTATTTTTTGGCGAATATAACTATAAATATTAACAATAATAATTAATAAGAAAAAATTACAGCAGGAAAACAATAGTAATTGTCATTAAAAAGTCAGATGAAACAACCGTTATCTCCTTATCTCGTATATTTTTGTACATAAACATTTAGAATACATGAAGAAAGAGTACAAGACGAGCAGGATGTCCTTCGCGAGACTAACCCATTTCCCATCAATAATCTTACTCGCAGAATGCAAAATTCAAATTCAAAAATTCAAATTATTAAAATAATTCAACTATATATGTGTATATTTTTCATATATTTGACATATATTTTTTGGCGAATATAACTATAAATATTATTAATAATAATTAATAAGAAAAAATTACAGCAGGAAAACAATAGTAATTGTCATAAAAAAGTCCGATGAAACAACCGTTATCTCCTTATCTCGTATATTTTTGTACATAAACATTTAGAATACATGAAGAAAGAGTACAAGACGAGCAGGATGTCCTTCGCGAGACTAACCCATTTCCCATCAATAATCTTACCAGCAGAATCCACGAGAAATACTCACGAGTGTGCAACATAAATAAAAAGAAAAATAGAGAAAAAGAAAAGGATGAGAAATGAAGGAATACGAACAAGCCCGAATGGCCATTGAAATTGCTGCATCGTTTCCAGAGTGGGCAATCTTACGATTCAGCGTGTAACAATCATCCCCATCCATCTAGAGATACACAAATAACACAATACACGAGAATACGGAAATGTAAAAAAAAAAAAATCAAAGTCTTGTCGAAATATCCATAAAAGGCAAAGAAATGGTAAAATAAAAATCACAAAAAAATTAAACACTAACAAATTCACTTGATCAAGCATTTCCATGCGAAATCTCGAATTTCACATCGAATCCTCATCCAACATTACTAAATGCACATAGAAACTTGCCCACTTATTCCTTTTGTGCTTAGAAAAAAATATCTATGCATGAAGTTTAAGGGGGAAAAGACTCATGTGCATTTGCGGCGGGGGAGGAGGTAGGAACGAATGTGAACATATATAGGATGAAAATGGTCAATAATAACCGGATCTTGTAAACGTCGATGATACTTGTATATATAAGAGAGCATCGTTATTGCTTTCCCATTGCCATTTAAGATGATTCTCATCTATCTCTTAACGACCGTACAGGCATATAAGTATATATAATAGTTTATGTACATATAATATATATAAATAGTATTCGTATAAGAACGATGTTATTCTATACGATGTAACTATAAGCTTGCCACATACATTCAAGATCCCCCTAGTGCAACTTTGTTGCTGAGGATATTACTTACTCTCTCTCTCTCTCTTTCTCTCTTTCTCTCTTTCTCTCTGTCTCTCTTTCTCTCTTTCTCT
>OY769912.1:13380246-13486230 GCA_963669185.1 Dyspetes luteomarginatus | reverse complement strand
CTCTCTCTCTCTCTCTCACACTCTCTCTTTGTATAGATTCAATATCGTTATTGCTGTTACCTGGAGAATTTACAGGTTGTATTATGCTACTGGGATACAGATATTATAGAGAATAGACAGAGAAAGAGAGGGAGAGAGAGAGAGAGAGAAAGAAAGAGAGAGAGAGAGAGAAACCCCAGAGGCACGACGAAAATACATGAACAAACTAAAAGGAGAACTGTAACGGTGCTCTTGGGTATTCCTCATGATAGTCAATCGTACCATCGGGATGTATAACCGGAGAACCGGTAATTATCGTGAGCTTCGATCATTATTACACTCTTTACGATTAAGCTGTAAATTTTCTTTGTACCTTTAAGAAATTTTACCAAAACGATTTGATAATTTATGCATGGGAAGAATGGCTGAGATTTAAAGAATCATTTCCGGTAGTTTTTTCAACTGGGATGATAATTGTTCGAATAAAACAATTCATTTGATTTTCATATATATTTTAATCAAAGTTGAATCAACATTTCCTTTTATTTTAATTCGACCAAAAAAAAATATTTTAATTATTATTTGATTGCTTTCGATTTAAATTTTAATTCGACGAATTATTTTGAATGACACGATTAAATTGAGTGAAAATTTCGATTGATCAAAGTATAAATGGAAGTGAATATTTTTTTTTTTTACGATCAATAAGTCAAATTACATTTTTATTTAATTTATAATCAAGTAAAATTTATGAAACTTGAATGAATTTAGTTTCAAGAACTTTTTGTTCAATTTCAGTTCTCAGCATCAGTGAATAAATTCCATAACACCCAGATGGAGAAAACAAGATTTATCATTTCAAATTCTTCGCCTCTCTTGTTCGAGCCACCAGAATTACTATACTATTCTCGATTACACTTGCGGGATTTCTCATCGCGAGACTGCAGATGCGTGAGATCGATCTTCGATCATTCTTCTCTCGATCGATGCACCAGATGCAAGGGAAAAATATTACACACCATGTTGCAGCAAGTGCCGTTCGATAAATTGTATTCCCGCAATAATTCACGACCTTGTCCCGATTCTACAATTTCTGTACGTGACCACGACTTATATTCTTCAATCTCTTTTGTTTATTTCTCTTTATCAAAAAAAAACGAAAAACAAAAAAAAATATCCACTCGATACGATAACTCGATTTCACTCGTAATAAATATGGTAAAATTATTTTTCCCGATGATATTTTTTTGCCACGAGAGAGAGAGAGGGAGGGAGAGAGAGAGAGAGAGAGAGAGAGAGAGAGAGAGAGAATAATTCGGTCGCACATTATTATATCTTTTGTGCTGTATTACGAGATACATAAAGTTGCTTCTTCCCTCTTTGTTTCTCTTTGGCTCTTTCCGTTCTCAGGTTTCCCACGGAGGATATATCTCAATGGTCCAATTTAGAGACGATTAAGAAGCCAAGCCAGCAGACACTGATGTGTAATCTTCTTACAGAGTCTCGCACAATACACATGCAAATATATATTTATTAAATGTTTACTATGGTCATTTTTTTATTTTTATCAGCCAAGTCTCGTTAATCTTCTCCCTTTTCTATTTAATTTTATTTCAGTCTTTGAATTATTATGCTCAATTGTACTTTGCAATGATCATAAAATTCAATCGTTCCCAATTTAAAGGACGAATAACGATTTCGTATATTTTTCGTGTATTTTTATTGTTGATCAGTCATGTCTCGTTAATTTCAATTTTGCTCACTTTTTTTTTTTCATCTCTGAATTATTTTTCAAAGTGTTGCATTTTGTAAAGGAGAGCAAGAGAGAGAAAATTCAATCGTCCCCGATTTAAAGGACGATTAACGAGTGAAACGATATATCGAACAATCGTTGTCCAGAGTGTGTGACACTATTTACGATTGCAGATTACTCGAAAGGTGTACAACGAGCTTCATACCCATATAAAGTAACGCACATTCTACTTTTCCTACCGTCCCGACAATTCATGGTCGATATTTACTTTCCCCGTTACGCACAATCGTCGACCATATTTTTTTTCACATGGTAAAAAAAATTTAATCCTACGCTTAAATCGTGTTTTTTTTTTTTTTCGAACAATACATTTTTTTTTTCTCTCCCTCATTGTGATTTGTTGCCAACAACGAGAAATATTAAAAGCACTCAGTATCAAAAAGTTACAATAATTTTGTCCTTTGGCAGATTTTTTAAAAAATTCATAATAATAATCAATCAAATAATATTTATTTCCTTAAACAAAAATTCAATCTCAATAAAACATTTTTTTTTAAATCGTTAAAATACAAATAAATAAAAAGAATAATTATTATTTTATTCGGATAAGTATAATTTGATTCCTCCAAATTTTATTCACATTTCACAAATATAGCGGGTACATTGAAATCGACGATCGTAACTAAATACAACTAAAAAAAAAAACTTTTTTTGTGCTCAATTCTCAAAGGAAATACGAGAGAACTTGAATACACGCTCGGGGGTATATTATATCGAATACTCGATTACCGGTTCGCGATACTCTCTTTTCATAGTATATATATATATATATTATTTTTTTGCTTCGTACGTTCTTCGGTTCTTCGGTATTCATGCAAAAGTCGTAATTTCGACCCTGACGTGCTCTTTAAGGGTCGAGTTATGCGGCAAACATTATGCGAATGTCGATATACATAAAACGATATATTTTATCCGATTTTATATGCTGAGGATGTACTTGTGAAGTTATATATATATATGTGTGTGTGTGTGTGTATATGTGTGTAAATGTGGGCAAGAAAATTCTTATTCTACACCGCGAATCTTTCTCGCCCCCCCCCCCCCCTTTCTTACCGATACAATCGTTTCGTCGTTGTGCGAGGCTCGAGTGCGATAACTACATTCCTTTTTCGACGCTTCTTTTTTTTTTTTTTCTTTCCATTCGCATTTAGTTCTCGCTTCACCCGCTTTATTTTATTTTTATCCACAATATATATATAGCGATTTAAACGAGTGAATAAAAGTTGCAAATTCAACCGACGATTTTTTATATCGTCCATTTTACGCCCTCCTTGAGATTTTTATTTCGATAAAATTGTACTTTATCGTTGTTAAAAATAAAAAAATCTTTATCGAGACTTTATCACCCGTACGAATCATGGATATCTGATTTCTCGTGTTGTCGAGCACTCATCGGTATTTCGAAATTGCAACTGGCGGCTTTTGGCACGAAAAAGTAATCCGGAAATGCCGAACGAAAAATGGAAAAGAGAGAGAGAGAGAGAGAGATAAAATATTGAGATTGCGAGATTTTCAATTGCTGACGATAAATTGCACGATGAAAGTTTATAAATTCACGAACAAATGTGTTATTGTAGCCACTATGGAAGAATTAAAAAAATATTTTTTTTTATCATCGATACGATGTTGCGAGGTCACAGGAAAATATTTTGAATTTAAACATGAGAAATTCACAAAGTGAAATAATCATTTAAGAACTGTTTTTACCCATAAATCATACCAATAATAATTGTAACGCAATCAAATTTTTTTACGTCATTGTTATTACATCATAATGTAAAATATAAAATAAAAATAGTAACACATCAAATCCATTATTATTATAATTACATCATAATTCAATTATTATTGTTGGCTTCGAAATTTCATTATTTATAATAACTAAAAAAAAAACAGAAACAAAATATTAAGAAAATTTTGTTTTAAATTATCTTGAATTGCTTGCAAGGAAATGAACACGAGGCATTCAATATATATATATATATATAATTCACTGTAGATAAATACTTGACGTCGCGTGGTCTCGGCTCGTTACTCAGACGCTTGGCAGCTGTCCCCGCGGCCAGTCTGTCTGTCCGTCTATTCTCCGTCTTTATTTTCACGTTTGCCCGTGCAAAGTTAAACGTTGTATCCACCCGAGTGACTTGAGACCTCTCTCTTGCATATATGTATCAATTTATATTGGGAATTCCAGACAAAACAGACGAAATTGTATTATCCTGAAATGTTAACAATAAATTTATTGTGAAAAATAAAAAATGTCCAAACACTTACGAAAAAGATTGCTATATAAAAACATTTTTTTTTCTCAGAATATCATTATTTTATATCTAAGAAATTCATTTTCATCCCAAAAGAGGAATAAAAGAATTTAAAAAATGATTACAAACATTTTTATTTAAAAAAAAAACCAGTCAAAATAATTTCTAAACAAATGAATTATTAATAATTTTAAATGCTTCTTTATTTCAATAAGTTGAGATCTTGTTTTTTTGCTTACATTTTCTTTTTATTTAACGAACTGGTGTGGAGAATTTTTCGGCTCGTTCCACAATATACCAAAAGAAAAAATAATTTTTAAATGGCTGTCATGGTCCTGTTAATTTGGCTGTGAATACCCCATATATGGACCTTTTATAGTCAAGGGGGTTGGTATACTGTTGCAAGCACGTGCATCGTTCCAGCACACATTTGACTATCCGAATCGACGCACGAGGAATGTTGCGAGAGACGTTATAATAATATATATATATATACATACATATATATATATATATATAAGCCTGGAACGAGAGGAACCGGATAATACGCCGTATAATGCCATAGACTCGTGGCCTATTATGCGTTTTACTATAGATGAATTGAAGTGCATTATATATATAGTCAAGTATAGGGACTATTATGTGTGTTTGAGCTTCACTTTAATGGCTCTCGTTTGATTCAATATCTCGAGTCTCTCACTCGTCCACTATTCTATGGCGCAATCGCAAAGAGTTACACATACACGTGTGTAACATATAAATTATAAATGTGTATATATATATATATATATATATTATATATATATATATATACATATATGTATTTATATATTAAATGCGATGCAATACGATTATCAAGCCTCGTTGGCGAAGAATGAATCATTCGTGCAAACGTAATTCTTAGCAGCAGATTTATACGCAATTTCTGGGTTAAAGGGGACGATAAATTTACAAGCAATAGACAATGATCAAATTGAATATAAAAAATTTTAAATTCTCTTTTTCATTCTTAACGAATAATTTTTTTTGTAATACAAAAAAAAATTACGAAAAATATATTAATTTCTATGAAAAAAAAAAAAAAAACATCCAGTAAAATTGATACTCTGTGATAATGATCTGAAAATGAAAGAAATTTTTTAACGATTCTCTAGCTCGTTTGCTTAGCAAGATAAAAAAAAAATTAGCAAACAATACCAGCCACACATCGATAACGTTAACGTGTCGCTAAGGAATTTCTTGAACAAATATATTTACGTAATATTTCGATTGTTACTCCTGTCCCGGAAGTTCGTGTCTCGGTCAAAAATCAAACTGATTGATAAATTTTGTGCATCGAATAAATTTTGTTTGTATAAGCATGCGTATATATATATATATATATACGCATGCTTATGCTATAGATGACCATTTATATATATATATATATAATAAAAATTGCTCACGTTCCTCGTTGATTTTGCAATTGTTTAATAATGCATGAATTTCACGTATTTGCCAATAATCCAAAACACTTCCTCTCGAGTGTGTGTAATTATTGAAGAGAAAAAAAAAACGACGAGGAGAAAAAAGGAGAAATGAAGGAAGTATTAAAAAGGAAGTGGGATCGACGATCAGAAAGTGAATTTATTGCTGTGTTTACATATTTTCGTGTATGCACAAAACGTCATTGACGAACTTGGCTTTTGTAATTTCATTCGTATATATATATATATTATATATATATATATATAATATCATTTATCGTTACCCTGAGGCCAATTGCTCGGCCTTGGAAATTAATTCGTGATGCCTGCCCGAGTGTATTGTCGTTTATTACGAGCACATATTATGAGCACAAATTTTCCACGTATATGTGCGTTTATAAATATTTCAATACACAGTTACACATACCCGCATATGTGTCGTGTGTGTGTGTGTGTGTATGTGTAATATATTATTTCTGGCATATCTTGGATACATATTGGTTCATAATATACGAGAAGTCCCGAGCGGCGATATCAAACGCTGTCAAACCATCGAATACTTTGACATACGTCATTAATTTTTCCCCAACATGTGACATTCATGGGATTTCCTCTCTTTCTCTCTCTCTGGTGGCACAAATACCCAACAAACACACTCGAGAATACCCAACATGTTTCAGGGTGTCATGCCATATTTGTCATAATCACATTTTATGAATGAGAAAATTCGTCTCCAAGAGAGAAATTTTTTCCAATCAGCCAAATTTTCTTAAAAAATAATATATATATATTTTGAAGAAAAATTAGCTGATATATATATATATATATATATATATATATATATATATAAATTAAATTAAATTAAATGAATAAAAAAATTACTATAAATTTTATTTCAAGGGCCTGAGATTATGAAGGACATTAACTTGTCCGTTCAAAATTGTTTTAAAAAGTTCTGATAAAATACGAAAATATTTAACAAAAAAAAAATCTTATCCGATTGCTCGATGAATCGAAAGTGACGTTATCGGTCAGGTGGAGAGACACGTTGGATTAAAACTTACACGAATGAGATGGAACGAGCAGAGTCCAGAGATGAGTCGTAATGCTGCAGACATACACACGCATACACATGGACACATAAAAGCTGCCGTTGCTTTTTATCGCTTATATACCCGACGCGGGCATTAGTAACTACTTAAGTACTGACTCGACTCGTCCAACGATAACGGTGATTCGAGCCACACGCTTGTTCTCCCGAGAGGATTATCCTGCTCGTGAATAAGTATACACAATCCAGCCAGCCACATAAATAGATTCTGACCGCTCAAAAAAACTTATTTTTCATAGATTGCCTATATATATATATATATATATATATATATATATATATATATATATATATATATATATGCATATTTGTATTTATATATATCAAATATAAATATTTATATGTATATATATATATTTCTTAATGCAAGTTTGTAAATGTGTCTTTCTTCTATTCCTTTACATCCTGACGAAACGATAATCTCTCGAGTCGAATCTCATCATCCACGCGTATATCGGGATTTCGTCTCAACCCGTTAGAATTCTCAATTATTCACAGATTTCTTATACTCGTAACTCCTCATCGTATGGAATTGACACTAGGATATTGTAAATATGTTTGAAATGTTACGTGAAATTTGCGATATTTATATAAAATTTTATCTCTCTCACATCTTGAATGTGGGAAAAAAAAAAATTCATATCAATCGTGATATGAATAATGAATAAATTTTTTTTTCGATTTTATCTCGATTATTTGTCAAAGAAACGATATTCCAATTAATTATCAATAAAATATATTTATCGTTCTGCGATGACCATTTTTTCTACTTTTGGCTTCTCAGTTTCACTATTTCACTAAATTCAAGTTCGACCTTCAATATTTTTGCGAAAATATTGACATTGGAGATTTTTGTCTCCAGCCTCTTGAATATCGTGTAGCCAAAAATCAATATTGATCATACAATCAATTTTTTAATTTATTTTGTCTCAATTGTTTTTCAAAATAATTATATTCAAATAATTATGATGCTCCGATGGCCTTTTTTTTTCATTTTGCTTCTCAATTTCTCGCACATTTCATCCGGGAAGTGGTCTTTACGTTATTCGAGCACTTCCTGTTTGCAATTTTTTTTTTCTTTTTTAAATCGATTTCCACTCGCCACACTAGTCTCATTTCCGTACAGGGCATATAATAGTCAGTGGATCTTCGTGCTCTGCTGGCAGTGACCCCGTTGCACACACACACACACATTAAAATTTTATATATATTGTCACACGTGTCACCGGTACAAATATATATATATATATATAGAATTGCATCGAAGACGATGTCGTGTCACGTGTTACTAGTAGGGCATCCATTGGCAACCCTTTCGCAACAGTTCACGAAGAATAGCCGAAAGAGCCAGCAGAAGCCATATCGCTTTACAAATATCTCGTGCCAGACTTGTACATTATCAGCTCACGAATCTACTTTGCCTTTTTTTTTCCACCAAAGCTTTCGAGACCTTCACAATTACGTACTCAGATAATCCTTTGAATATAATTCACCTTTTTTTATCCTTCACCCTCAACCCCTGAGACAAATAGAAATGACTTTGACATCTGCTTTGAAATGAACGAGTTTAATTTTTTTTACCTGGCTCATTCTGGTTATCAAAATAATGTTAATATTATGACTTGAAAAATATCGAGCGAAAGATTCATTCAAAATACTTGCAGACAAAAAGGAACAAAAAGATGATTTGTTTTTTTTTTTTTTTTTTTTTTTTCAATTTAAATTTAAACAAGATTTAAATTTGGGAAAAAAAATTCGAATGATTGACAGATTCGAATTAATTATTTCAATGACGTAAAGTATTTCGTAACAACTATTACGCGATGATGAACGACCTCAAAAAAATGTAGATCATCCTCATGAATGGTAACATCGATCACTGATCCATTAGCTATTATTGGCCCGTCGATATTGTGGATAAAAAAAAAATCGGCTCGTCAAACGAAATCCTTGAAACGTCAAACTGCTTTCGATTGTTATTGAACAAGATCGCCTCTCATTTATTTTCTCGCTCATTTAACAACAACCCTTTTTAGTCTGAGGTTATTCGTGTTCTTGTCTAAAGATCCTTTTTTTAGGAAGAGTTATTATCCTGACTTAAAAACGAGAGTCCTCTCTCTCTCTCTCTCTCTCTCTCTCTCTCTCTCTCGTTCGTGGTGCTAACCGATAAACGAATGGGCCCCTCAACAAGTCACGGACTATTTAAATTGTGGATGCTGCAACGGTGTCAATGGCTCACATAAACGTACCGTGAAGAGAAAAGAAGCTCACAAATTTACTGCCCAAAAAGAGAGTCCAAAGAGACCACGAGCTGCAAATAACAAAAATAAATAATAAAAATAAATTAAAGAAACGTGAAATAACGAAATTGACTTTGCAATATTCGAATGAAATTCTTGCCTCGGGAGACTCGTGCAAATATTTTTACCACAGAAATGAAAAAAAAAAAAAAAAGATTGTATATTATTTCGCCAAGTTGCATCTTTGCCTCGAGAAGTTTCATGCAAATACATATTCGTACTACTGAGCCACCATATTCGCTCATACTACAGTGCATTTTAATAGTATATATATATATATATATATATATGTATACTATTAAATATATATACATATATATATATATATGTGTGTGTGTGTGTTAAAGCCACGCACGAATGAGCGAAAAAGAGAAACAGAATCTCTCATCGACGTTTTCTCAAGGTCTCACTCGTGGGGAGCGCTAAACTCCACTTGGAGAAGCGCATACCAAAAAGTTGCGATTCTGGTTTTTCGCTGTATGTTATTCCCTCAGCGATATTACAACTGCTGTTGTAGCGCGTGTGCAGCATGATCTGTCAGCAGCGATTCTTGTAATTATCCAGGAGCGAACGTGAAGGAATATATATATATATATATATATATATATATATATATATATATATATATACGTGAATCGACAGCTACAAGCTTCGTATTTAACAACTATTCAACCCCAGCACGAAAAAAAAAAAATTATAATTATTTTCCCACGAAACAATTGCGAATTATTTTTTAATAATTTGAAAGAAAAGGAGAGCGAAATATGAGAACAAATAATTGTGAATAAATAAATTAAATTTTTCAGAATACGAATAAAAAATGATAATAAAATAGATATATATGTTAATTAGTATTTGCGTTTGTATTGAGTTCACGCGTGTGTGTTATTGATTAGGAGATAAAACGTGAAAAAGAGACGGAAAACAGAGACCCAAATGTGCATATATATGCATAATAATTAAAACGTTTGTAGAGCGAAAAAAGTTTTCTCTCTCTCTCTTCCTAGCTTTTGCAGGATCGTTTTGTGTCCGTCACTATTATCGGTGCGAGAATGTAGGTTTATCATGGGCTGTGATCGTGTAATTTATATATATAGTTAAGCCAGAGTGTGGTCCTGGGTCGTTATCCTTGCTCGAGTTCTCGTGGATTGCAGAACGAACGTGTGCTAATCGATCGGAATATCGACAAAGGCGATTAATATAAATTTATTTTATCGTTAAATTTATCCGTAACTTTTTCTTTACTTCATTCACGATCGATTTTATCATTTTTTAATTTACTCGCAACTATTTCTTTTCCTATCGATATTATTATTAAAAATAATATTTATCTCGTACTTAAATTTACCGCATAAATTAATTAAAATTCTTTAATAATGATTTTTTCATAAAGAAAATTTTTATTTCAATAACCTTTGACATCCTCCAGGACTTCCAGTCCTCATTCAAATATTTGCCAACATTCTCGAATATACTTTGACAAAAATTCAACAGATCGATATTTTTTTATATTTTTTATAATACGAATAAATGCATCCAGAAAATCGCAGATCATTATGGAGTCTCACGTGACTTGTTTGACTCTTCGTGTACCTGCATACGCATATCTTCAGGGATAAGAGGGGGGGGGGGGGACCTTCTTTTCTCTTCCTTAAAATGTCGTCCTCACAAACAGTGGACACAACGCTTGGACATTTGCCATAGGAACGAGCATCAAACTTGCGAGAGTTGACTGTTGGTACGAGCAAAGGAGCCTCGGGGTTAACGACTGTGACAACGGAACGGGATGGCCCCGAGGGAACCCTGACCATTAAATCGCCTCGGGGCCTTCGAGTGAAGCTCAACTCGCGCGACGACCGCGAGACTCCCTTATATATATATATATATATATATATATATATATATATATATATATACATATATACTCATATATATATATATGTATATATACATATATATATACATATATATATATATATGTAGAAATAGAGAGGGGTGGGGGGGAATCTTCACCATCGTACAGCCTCGAGGGACCTCGCGAGAGTTTCCGTTCTGAGCCATCACAAGGCAACATCACTAGACAACGTTTATAAAGTTCTTCGAGTCGAAAAAGTTCATTTCACGAGTCACTAGATCTCTTATAGATTCTTCCTGATGACTCCTCGATGATGACTTCCATAAATTCATTGTCATATATTTATTTCCTATCTTTGATTAATTTCAGCATGTCATTAGCGTCGTAGTTTAAATATCGTAGAGTAAAAAAAAAAATTTAATGGATTGAAATAAATTCGATGCGAACTCCATTAATAATAATAATAGCAAAATTTTCATTTTTCAAATTTTACAAAAATATCCTGCATCTTTTATTTTATTATTTTTTTAATTCTTTATTGAAATCATTTTTTCTAATTTGGCATTACTGCAGAAATATTTTTTTATGAGTTGTCTTGTCACTTTACTCTCGATTAAAAATTATATTTTTTCTCCAAAATTTTACCAGACTCGATCATTCTCATTTATAACAAATTTTCTACCTTCCTGCTGAGATTACAACATGCTCGAGAGATTTTTTTTTCAAAAGTAGAAAATTATATTCTAATCTGACTCGTTTCGATAAATCTGACATAAGAAATTATTATTTTTTTCCAACTATCAATAATGTTTCTCCATCTTTTTATTATAAATTTCATTGTATTATTAATTTTATAGACTCTCGATTAAAGTTTCCAAATTTTTCTCTAATATTTTATAAGAGTTGACCCACCCCCGTTTCTAGTGTATTTTCGATCGCACAGTCGAGATTACAAAACACATTCGAGACGATCTTTGCTGGTTAACGCCCAATATATAAAACAGGTATTCGACGTTGCTTTCAGAGCTACCTGTATGTATATATATACATATATATAGATACCTGTATATATATATAGGTACCTAAATATATATATACATATATATATATATATATATATATATATAAAACATGAAGTTCTAGGCCTCTGGCGTATATACGTGGCCACGTCCTCGACATCCAATACCGTGGCATCTTTCTCTCTCATTCTCTCGTAAGAAAGGCGCGAGCGTTCGGTCAACTAGTCGGCTGGCATTCCAACTCATTGACTCGGGGAGATGGCTCGCTCGTCCATATCTCTCTCATGAGAGAGAAAAAGACGGGACGAGGGGCAAAGTCAGTGTGTATCGTTGCCACAGGCTCCTGAGGAAACTCCTGGAATGCCCCGTAACATGGATAAAAGGGCGTTGCACACGTTTGAAATCGTGACGAAACGAGCTTGGCGATGTATTGACCGCATTCGTTCACGTGTACCTGTCCATGGTAATAAAATGGTGCAATCCTACCAGCCAGATAATAGGAAAAAAAAATTTCTTACGAATAAAATTTCATCATTGAGAAATTCATTTTTTTTTTTTTTTTATTCGTACACAAAAATTTCGTCTTATTGCTATGATTTAATATAAAAATGATTAATTCGAAATTGAAATATATTATTCATTAGTGTGTTGGTGAAAATAATTAATGAAAATTAATGTTTAATTTATTATTAATTGCTTAATTCTACACGAGAAAAACAATGAAATTTAAATTGTCTCTTTTAGACTCTCAAAATCCATCAAAATTATTTTACAGATGTCCTATATATATTTAAAATTCTATATTTAAAATGGAGATAAAAAAAAAATATATCTCCGGAGTATAATTCGTGCCAATAAATGAGACAAAGATAAAATCGAAAATCGCGACTACGTGATACATGATAAAATATATTTCTGAGAGAGAGAGAGAGAGAGGGAGATCGTTTTGCTTGATGCTCTTGCTTGCTGGATAACTCGCGCGCGGATTCTTCGGTTCGACTTTCAAGGACGTACACACACGGCTTGCCGCGTCCACCCAAGAAATATGATCGCTAAATCATCAGGGATGGAATTTCGTACGTGCCAGAGCTCCAAGCTGCTCGAACTTGCTTATAAATAATAATAATAATAATAATAATAATAATAATAATAATAATTTTCTATAGATATATAATATGAACGCCCTGTCGGTTCAATTCTGCACGGGCCACTTCGCGTACGAAAGTTAATCCTCACCGAGAGGCCGAACACCAAACGTACTCTTAGCTTTTTTCGTATTTGTTACAATTTTGTTTTTTTTTTTTTTTTCGTTCTTTTACTTCCTCGAGAATTTTTTGTATTCTTTGCTGGGTGGGTTGGCTTCAAATTTTTGCCCTTTTTTTTTGTCGTTTTAATTTCCATCTTATTGGCGGATAAAATGAATTTTATCATTGATTATTTTTATTTGTAGGGATGACTTGGGATTTATTTGATTTTTTGTTTCCATCAATCTCACGTACTGGACGTGTTTTTTTTTTTTGCTCGGTTTCCGAGTCCCTTCCTCGATCGATCGGATCGATAAAATCTCCTTGAGTTGGAATTTTTTTTTTCCTTTTTTTTTTTACCGAGAAATGTCCGCGACGATTAATTTCTTCACGATTTCGATCTCTTCGAGATTCATCAACGGGACACAACGGAGTGGCTATTTCGTCGGGATGTCCACGCCGTATTGTCCAGAGCTGAACATTGAGATGGTGAAAAAAACATAAACGTGATCTCTCTGAGTGTACGTTCTATAGAAACTTCCTAGTATTCAATCGTGGTGGAATGTTCAATCCGTTTAGATCTCTCTGGTGTTAATCATGTTCTTTTTTCTAACTTTGGCCACATCTTTTACCTCTCTGGCATATTCTCTTTTGATTCATCGTTTTTATTGAACAGCCAAATCCATTTCCAAATTAAAATTCGCGAAGATTTATTTTTCATTGTCACTTTTATTCAAATTTTTATCGAATTTTGAATTGGAACGTAAAATGAGTCAAAAATACGTTGAAAAAAATTTATCGATCACAGTACAATTTTTTTTTTAATTAAACTAAAATTTTATCAATTAATGATTCAACCATAATTTCTCAATTAATTATATTAATTGAATTAAAATTAATTTGTCAAATCTATCAATTTATTTCTCAGATTCTTTTTCATTCCTCACCTGCTTCACGTGGGCGTCATTGGAGAGCAATATTCTCGTCACACCTGTTTCCGCAGTCCTTTCAGCTCCTTTAAATATATATATATATATATTTTTTTAACGTACACTTAAGATTTAATTCAAAATTCAGCCGAGTGTTCTCTTTCATTATATTTATATCATACTATTGAATTTAATTTTGTTCCGAATTGAAATAGACACATATATATATATATATATATATATTTGGTGCACCTATTTTTACCGACAAACGTATACATACGAGTTAAACGCATTTGCTAAATTCTCGGTCGTTTTAAAAAGTTTATTTTTTTTTTGCCTGCGGATGTGAGTCTCTCGACGACGGAAGTCGGCTCGGAAATTTGTCCGAGTGTGCCAAGCTCGAGTGTAGAGGGAAGTTCTCACGGGTTTTGCCCGGAACGATTACCCGGACTAAACATCTCCTGGGGCGCAAACAATTGAGAATGAGAAAAAATAAAGAGCAAGAGAGACAGAGAGAGAGAGAGAGAGAGAAGTTTGTGTGCCTTTTTAGCTCCATATACACGCTCATAGCGCGAATAGGACTTTTTACAGTACATTACACTCTCCCTTTTCTCGGTTTCACTCCCAGTTTATCTCTCATTTCGTTGAGGGAGAGGCCAATGCACACGCAGAGAGACGCACGCGAGAATCATCCCGGGACAAGATTGCTCGCCCAAGGCTGCGACTAATTTCCCATCTCTCTCTCTCTCCTTCTTGCCTCCCTCATTTTTATCTTTATCTTTTTTCCTTGACCAGCCAATCTTCTTTTTTTCTAAAATTTCCTAAATAGCCCCAATAACGGTCCCGCTCAAAATTCTCAAACGATGAGAAACAAAATCGTGGGAGAATGAGATTATTGTCTCGATTTTTTTTTTTTTTCGCCAACTTTTCTGCGTATTCTGCTGTGATTGAAATTTTTCAAAATTACGAGAGCACCTTTTAGATATTTTTAAATCATAATATAGTAGAAAAAATATATATATATATATATCGACCTGACGATTTTTTGAACTCTCATTTGAAAAAAAAAAAAAACAACGAAATTAGAATTTGACTTTTTGTCGACAATAAGTTTCAAATTTGAAACTCCATTTATATATTTGTATTTATATGAATGTGTGTAATATATAAATAAATATACATACATACATATATATATATATATATATATATATATATATATATATATATATATATATATATATATATATATTATAACCCCTACGGTAATTGTCTACATATATATGATTGCCACAGGGGTAATGATCGATGAGGTATCGAAATGATTGAGTCAGTACAGTTTGTACTGTGATTCGAGACACCCGCGAGAGAACGAGCCCATAAAGAAACGACAGTAACTACACATCGTTGCACTCTTTCGCAGCTTTGTCTTTTTCCTGTTTCATTGATCTTGGTGAGTCCAAGACTGTGTCGTCACACTCAAATGTACTTACACACACACACACACACACACACATATATATATATACATATATATATATAAATGTATACATATATATATATAAATGTATGTAGAAAATCGTCTAACATGCATGTTATATATAAAAAGGATCGAAGAAAAGGCTGAGACGAGTCTCGCGTCTCGATCACGATAAATCATTCTGTCACAGGGCAGCTCGAAGACAATGGATACTGAGGTGGAGACATTATGAATAGGCAGATAGATATATATATATATATATAGATATATATAGATATATATACATATATATATATATATATAGTAATACCAATCTCGTGTACGTACATACGAGCTAAATGCAGAGAGAATCTCGCGCGTGCAGGTCGCACGAATATCGAAAGAGAGACACACGCCTCTTTAAGCATCTCTCGCACTAGCGCTCACGTTCAACTTCCCATCAGAGAATTATTCTTCGTCACGGGACACTTGCCGTTTGTTATTATGTTTATTTTTTTTTATTTTTATTATTTATTTTTTATGCAACTCTCGTATTTATAATTCACAACGTCCAGTTCGACAGTCTTTCGATCTCAAGCGCTTTTACTCCATCGATGATTTTATTCGCGTGGGCTGACTGAGTAATCGATATACCCGATAGGGTTGAACAGGTTTTTTTTTTTTTTTTATCGTCACACGTATCAAATCAGCACAACGAGTGTCGTTGTCGAGGCTGGCAAAAAATTGTCTTCAAATATTCGTTAATTATTATTATTTTTTTTTCAAATTTCACACATTTTTCATACATTGTCATCGAAGAATTATTAATTACGTAATTTTTATTTATTAATTAATCCGAAAAAGATATCAATGAATTTATTTATCGATAGCATCAAGCCTGAAAAAACTGAAGGTCTGATGTAATTTTTTTAAAGCTGTAAAAATATTTGGTATCGATATTTATCGAACAAAATTTTTATTTCTCGTAATTAAAACGTATTTATTAATATTCTCTGTGGCTTAAAATTATTTGTACAAATCTCGTTTATTAGTTAATTCTAATAATTTATCAATTTATTTTTCTGTACTTCGTTATTTACATCGTGAGGATGGAAAAAAAAATTTTTTTGAAGGTCTGGCACGCGTGACTCTCGACCTCAGGTACGTTATGTACTGCGTGGGAGTTATATATATATATATATACACCGGTAACCTGGCCTCGAGTGAGAGGAAAACGAGAGATAATCCATCCCACGTACGAAACACGCAACGACGATCTGCACCAAACGCTCTTTCGAGAAAATATAAATCCTCTTTGCTTTTTTTTATCGATATATACATATTATATTATATATATATATATATACACGATATCCTACATACGTATATCAAATTAATTCCAAGTCTCACTGGTTCTCGTTAGTGTACGAATGAGCGAGTGCTGAAAAGAGCCAATTATTCCAAAAAAGGTATTCCCTTCATTTTACTATGTGGATATTCCACAATATTCGATAATAATAAACGCCGATGAATGTAATATATATATATATACAATATATACATGTATATAAATATATACATAAATCCTTTTACATAATATACAGGATAGCTTAATAAACGTTGGGATAAATAGACACAAGAAAATAACAAACTAAAACCCACTCAATTTGGTATATTTATACGACCCGAGGGGGATCTTATTTAATTCGATCGAGAATTCTGCGGTCATCTTACATAGCACAAAATGATCGTGGGCGATTTGAGGGATAATCAAAGATCGGAAATGCTGAGTAAAATAGTCGAGTCAAACGATCAACTCTCTTGTGTCTATATGTCCATATAAATATATGTATATATATATATATATATATTTATATATATATATATATATATGTGTGTGTATATATATGTCCATATATATATATATGTGATATAAAATATAATAAAGACACGCCACACACGTATTACTGTATATTACTGTATTAGACGTTCCATGTTTCTCGTTCCTTTGGTATTCGGCTCAAATCGTGTTTCATGATTTTCCCACGTGTATGTCTTCGTGATTGCCAGGCGAGACTCTTTACACGCGGAAATAATTTGTGCCCGCATATACGAACTTATTATACACGTATATATACGAAAGCTCGTGGATTATTTCACACGTGGGTGCACTATATATATATATATATATATACCAATTTGTACTTTTATTATATTTTAAATACGAGTGCGTTTGTACGCAAAAATATTAAATCTGGAAGAAAAATGAATTTATTTCAGTGAAATAATATTTATTCCCATCTAAAATCTTCATCTTCTTTCAGCTAAAATAAATTTTCTTTGAAATTAAATTTCTTCGCCATCAATTAAATGTCCATTCTTCAGAATGAATATTTGATTGAAAAATAAATTATTTTTAACAATTTAATTTGTTTCTTTGCCTTATATATGTATACATATTGCATCAAATCACATCTACATAATATTGCTTTGGTTGCATATTTAATTTTAAAAAAAATGTCTACATGATTTTTTTTCACAATCTTTCTTTTTTTTTTTTCATCTCCTCTTCCTCACTTTGCACACAGATAGATAATTTTTTTTCTCGCACTTTCTCACATGGCGCTTCAACTGTAATGAAAGAACGTCTCATCTCTCAAGAGAGCCCATTTCTCGCCTGCAATATATATATATATATATATATATATATATGTATAATATATTATGTATTTATATATATATTTATATATATAATACTTTTACTTATACGTAGACTGCATAGTAGAAGAGACTGCATAATAGAAATATACACAGATTAAAATAAAAGCCTCGTAAATGTGCAAATGTGTGTCTGCCTGTGTGTATAGATATATTCAAAAAAACCACCACAACCACCACCAACCCCTCTCCGCTGCCCCCTTGACCCTGGGGGTGGTATTAAATACGATCCGGCGTAAGATACCTTTATCGGGTCTTGTGTGCGCCAATGGAGTGTGAGAGGAGCACTCGCTCATGTGGTGGAGACGCTGCGAGAGACTTTTGCACAAAAAGCAACTCCATGAGCGAGTGCACTATGCGAAATGCATTTGTGATACACCTACACTCTTTGTAGTATGATTTTTACTGTATTTTATGTACGTGTAAGTATAAATTTATATATATATATGTACATACATATATATTCATATATATATATATATATATATATATATATATATATATATATATATATATTCATATATATATGTATATATATATATATGGGTATGTATATATATTGTTTAGTGATGCACACCGTGAATTCCATGAGCGTTAATGATCGAGCTCGAGATATACAGCGAGCAGCAAAGACTCGCGTATATATTCACTATATATGTATAAGAAAAGAGAGGAGCTTGGGAGAATATATATAAGGCGAGAAAACCACACGCGGAGTCGTAAATAAATAGCGCATCGAGCTGGGCACGTACGTGCCCTCCGCGACTTTATATTATTATAAAGTATATTTGATATGTATATATATATATATATATATGTTCATAAAAGGGTACATGTCGGGTCCAAGTGTACATATTGAGAAAAGCATATACATAAGTCTACATTTAATAATAGAGATATACATTATTATCAATATCGATATGTATATCACATAAAACAAGATATTCATAATTTTAGGTTCTATATATAAAAGGGTTAAAATGAGGACCATATGGATGTACACGAATTCGTAAATATCGGGTCCGTTGTTAGTATTATTTAACCGTTTGAACGGCGTCGACGCGATGGCGCGCATATAGTTTTTATTTCTTGCCCTTGAAGCACAATCAGTAGAACTCGGATTACCGCTCAACGAGTAAATTTTCTGAGATCAAGATAAAAAATGATTATGGGAAAGGTAAAAAATGATTATGAGTGAATAGTAAAAAATGATGCATGCTCATATAAAATTACAAAGTAGTCAGATTTATTATTGAATAAGTTTATACAGAACACGTTCTCCACTAAAAGAATTTTACTAAAAAAAATTTTAGTTCCATGGTAATGGAACTACATTTTCTTAAACTGGTTACTGATCCATGATTTAATGGATGCTACATTGCGTTTAAAACTCCCGTATTACTATCTATCATTTTTTGAATATCATCAAGCGATGGTAGCTTTTTGGATGCGACACAATCCTGGAATGTTCGTAATGCAATTTCTTTCTCTCTTCCACTCCAATGCACTCGGCCACACTTGCCAAATGGCGAAGCTGAAAAAAGAATTATATAAACAAATAATCAAGCCCGATGCCAAAAATAAAATAAACAAATTTTTTAGATCAACCACTGACCAGTACCTTGAATACATTATGAAGAATCTCGTCAATGGTTGAGATCATACAGATTTTTAATTTACACAGTTACGAATATTTCAATGGCAATGGCAATGGATTACATACGTCGCGAATGAAAATAATCACTAAAGGTTTCGAAGATCATATTTTACTTGAATCACAAAAAAGACACATTTATTGGAAGATGCCATGAAATGAGAGTCCCGATATTAAAACATGCTAAAAAAAGTGATATCATACTTACCGTGGACCACGACTTAGCCCGCGTATCGGCAACCCTTGTACCGAATAATCAATTCGTTTTCTTTTTTCGTTACATCTGTACTTTTAGAGATATGATAAACTCCATCATCGAATAGCACCAATGAATACATTTCAGTATCACACAACAGCAACGACTCATGCATCTCATCAACCAGTGCCAAACTGACTCCTGAGGCGCAAACGAATTTAAAAAAATGAGGATACAATACCCGATCGAAACATTGTTGACGTGATCGCATTATACTAAGAAAACACCTTTTATTCTTTGTTCGCGGTCCTCGCAAGTGCCCTTACGCCAAAATATATACAGAAACGACGCTCGGTCCCCACAAGTACCGTAGTACATCGGAGGTTGGTACCGATATCTACCAATACGTTATATCGCAGTAGGATTGAAACATTCAAGTCGACTGAGAATATAATTCTTTCGCAGTAGATAGATATCACCCTCGTTTTTCGAAAAAATGTCATGACCTATAATTTTTGAAAAAAAAAATATATATATATATTGGGGCCAAACAAAAAATCCCTTTTTTATATGTAATTGACATACAAAAAGTTTCAATCGAATAAAAAAATATGAGGTCAAAAAACACCCAAATCTCACCGATTTCATGTAGAATATCTCAAATACGGGCCGGTGCCAAACTGATTCCTGAGGCGCAAACGAATAAAAAAAAGTCGAGATACAATACCCGATCGAAACATTGTCGACGTGATCGCATTATTCTAAGAAAAAACCTTTCATTCTTCGTTTGGGGTCCTCGCAAGTGCCCTTACGCCAAAATATATACAAAAACGACGCTCGGTCCCCACAAGTACCGTAGTACATCGGAGGTTGGTACCGATATCTACCAATACGTTATATCGCAGTAGGATTGAAACATTCAAGTCGACTGAGAATATAATTCTTTAGCAGTAGATAGATATCGCCCTCGTTTTTCGAAAAAATGTCATGACCTATAATTTGTGAAAAAAAAAATATATATATTTGGCCTAAACAAAAATCCCTTTTTTGTATGTAATTGACGCACAAAAAGTTTCAATCGAATAAAAAAATATGAGGTCAAAAAACACCCAAATCTCACCGATTTCATGTAGAACGTCTCAAATTCTGGGCAATTCTGGGCAAAGAATAATTTTCTACACATGCACATTGGAGCAAAGATCAGTCTACAGTAAATGTTATTCTTTCAGTCTGTCATTCAAAAAGCCAGTACTGGTAAGGATTATTATTTTATTTTTTAATTGCTCATACTTAAAATGGTACAATGGTACAATAGTACACATATACTTAAAATGGTTCAACGGTACCAGCCACTATGTGTCATAACGGTGATTATGGGGACCGAAAAAGAAACGTATACGAGTATCGGAACTGGTAAATACCCTTACAACAATAAATATGCTTTAGTTTCATACCCGCCTCTATTCACCGTCTTTGCCATGACAAGTTTGGCCCAGGTATTGTGACTTGATATCACAATATTTAACAGTGGAATGTGGTTGCGAAGTATGTGTGCTCGTAAGTTTGCCGATTTTTTTTTTTATGCTTTTCCTTTTAGATAGTACTAATAGTTTATATGCGTCTATCTATTCAGCGACCATGCTTTTGATTGGCATCGTGTAGAATTCGTACTTTATTTTCCGGAAATAATTGTACACCTATGCATAAAATAACGAATGGAAGTGGCAGCGCGTCTATGTATTTCTTTGTCAATTATCCGAGTATTAAATTCATTTGAAAGCAAGTGATTGCAGCATGACAAGTTTTCGTTTTTTTATGAATTTTCCTTCGAAACTCATCGCCTACTGTGGTCCTCATATCCACCGTTTGCTCATGGATAACCCGGTCCTCATTATATCCGTTACACATATAGCGAATTACGGGGACCGGACCTGGCATCTACCCTCTTACCTCTAAAAATTATGGGGACCGTCCCCATATGTGCCAATTGTCCCCATATCGACCGCTAGAGCTCCGAAATGGACCCGATATGTACCCTTTTATGTAGATATATATATATATATATATATATATTTTTTTTTTTTTTTTTTTTTTTTTTTGAGGGAAAGAGGAAGAACGAAAGAAAAAGAATGCATACAAGCATCTTTGTCGTCGAGGCGCTTCTCTCGCCCACGCAAAATACGCAATCGCTGCACTGCGTATTTTATATGTATATATATATATATGGGATTTGCGAGTTTCTTGGTGTAATTTGTCGGGAACGTGCGATGAGCTTCGCTCTCGCGGATCTCGTATTTACGAGTAGCAAAATTTCACATTATATTTCGTTTTTTGTCGGGCTCGCAATTCTTCAAACTCGTATTACCAGCTCGTAATTTAATAATGATAACGATCAAAATCTGATTATCCGTTTTTATTATTTATTGTGCATCGCACGAAAAAGAAATTACTTTCTCCGGATCGTTGGAGGATCTTTGACGTCACGAGTTATATTTCCAATGATATGATGTATTACGTTTTGTATGCTTGGAATCGAGGCTGAATGGCCACGCTTAGGAATTTCAAAAAATTTAATTCCAAAGTTCATCAGTTATTTATAAGATATATATATATATATATAATATATAAGCCAGAGAAGTTGATGTTAAAAATAATGGGCTAAATCCAAAAAAATAAAACAGCTGTTAGAATAGATAAATATATATATATCTGGGCCCTTCCAACTCTACAGTAACAGCTATTTTATTTTTTTGGATTTGGATCATTATTTTTAACATCAACTTCTCTGGCGAGCCGAGCTTATTAAATTTTTAAAGATTTTTTTATGCTTGGCCTTTCAAAGTTTCAAATTTTGATTAAAATTGAATATATTTTCATAACATATACTAATTATAAATCGCGTTGGAAAAAATTACTAGGTCAGCTACTTGACCATTTAAAAAACATGAAATGTTAGTTATCCTTTTTTCCTCAAAAAAAAAAAAAATAGTAATTCATTTATGAAAAAAAACCACTATTTTGAGCTAAGGAAAGTTGAATCAAGTTACTCCACTCAGCAGGGTGAAGATTATCAAAAATAATGGACTAAGTCGAAAATGTTCAGTCGTTGGTCAAGTTGACACTGAATAGCCCATATCGCATATATTGATATGGAAAATGAGGGGGCGAGGGAGGGGGAGAGAGAGACAGAGATAGAGTCAGTCCCGAACGAGAGTGAGATTATTTGTAGTATCGACTTGTGAGCATAAATGATCGCATATAAAGATGGGCATAATTCTCCTTCCTCTGGGATGATTTCTCTGCATGGATGCCAGGCAGAGCTTTTTAATCCAACCCTCATCCATCCACCCAGGTTATACCCCGAGGGCGAAAAAAAAATCGTTAGAGGAGAAAAGAGGAAAAGGATTGATAAACCGGGCGAGTGAGAGACCAAGCAATACATATATATATATATATATATATATATACGTATGTATATGTGCAACAGGTCGAGGTTTTATAAAAAGGATCGAGGTGGAGGAGTCGAGAAGAGATCGAGTGACGATCAAGAGCGAGGCCCGTCGTCTTGGCGCCAGCAACCAGCCCATATATATAATATAATACATAAATATATATATATATATATATAGATATATGTATATGTGTGTATGTGTAAATATATATACATACATATTTTTTTTAATCTTTCACGCGCTCTCCAAGACCCGAGGACTATATGTCCTTTTTATTTATTTCGCTTCATTCCTTTCTCAAGATATCCACCAAGTAGTTTGCTTTAGCACGATTCTGAACTCACCTGACATGCCACGTGTTTGATCGATTTGAACATTTTTTTTTTCCTCCTTTTTCGACATACAAAAATCGGAACAATTTGTTAAAATATATATATACATATATGTATATAAAATAATCAAAAATAATAAATACAAAATTTAATTATTTCAAATAAAATTCTGTTTAATTAGAAAAGTTATTCGATAGAAATGTTAAAGAGCCCAACAAATTATTCGAGATATGATGAATATAATAAAAATGTCTATAAAGTAAAATAACGAAATGATTTTTCATGGAAAATCCGATCAATTCGAATTAATAAAAATAGTTAAACATTTTTTTTTTTTAACTTGACCGATCCATCAATCAAATAGATTGACATTGCAAAAGCCAATCCTCTTCGTGCCTGATTACATTATCAATCTCCCGATTAAACTTGCCCCAATCACCTCTCGGCTGGATTTCCGATCGATTCTATTCTCAATCGATTTTCTCTGACGAGCAGGATGAGCCAAACGACAACGAGAGTTAACCTGGACATGTCCCATCCGGAGCAATGTGAAGAAATCCACAAGCAAGTCACTCTTCACGAGTTTTACTCGTGTACGCGTTTAACTCTTCGTCTGTGCCTTCTCATTCAGATCGATGAGATCTGTTGCTGGCTTTTCTTCGTTCTCCACATCGATGGAACGCACAAACGACAGGAGTCTCTTTTCTTTGTGTGGGCAGAGAGAGCATCGAGGGAGAGGGAGAGAGAGAGAGAGAGAGAGAGTCTGACGACGATAGATCGAGAGATTTCGCTCTCTCTCTCTCTCTCTCTCAAGGAAATCCTCTAAAGCAATCTTAGGCTCTTGGCAGCTGCAACTGAGAGAAAAATTAAAAAAAAAAAAAAAAAAAGAGACGCATCTAGATTATCAAAGCGAATAAACGAGTGAGACTCGTTGGCGACTTATCGAAGAGAGCTCTGACTTATCCTTCGCGTCCTTTTCCATACGTCGAAGCCTCTTTTGCATGGACTCTCTTCTGTATATCTCCGTGTGAGTCAAAGTCTCTTATCGGATATTGAAACTGCCGCAAGAGGTTCTACGATCGACGTTTGTATCGCAGAATAGTCTTTTGCGAGCGTGTTCAATGCTCTTGGGGTGCGTCGATCACGAGTAAAATCTCGATTGATCAACGAACGAAGAAGAAAGGAAGGAAAAAGGACTCTCTCGATCTCAAGACTCCCGGATTATTTTTTTCTACGATAAAAATTTATCTGAAATTAATAATTTCGCAAAGAGAATAAAAAAATGTTCTTATATTTTCATGAGAAATTGTAATTAAATTTGAATATTTAAAAATTGGTAAAATTTGGTAATATCGATGTTCGATTTTGAGCCATTGAAAAAATTAAAGAAAAAATTTTAGCCAAATAAATCAAGCGCCATTTTAAAGCTTGAACGATTGCGAAGAAATTGAGCATAATATGGAGTCGCAAGTCTATCAGGAAGCAAAGTTATAGCCATTTTAGTAAACCAACTTAATTTTGACATGGAGAAATATAAATTTCTTTAAAAATATTCAATATTTATTTATTTTTTCACTATTAATTTTAGAAATTCCGACAATATTCTTGTTAGATTAGTAATCAGGAAAAAAAAAATAGTCACATGAGTTCTGGACAATGTCTCGAGATCGAGAAAAAATAATAATAATATTTTCGAGTTCTCGAGCTGTTCAAAGATCGAGGACTCGATTATTTCCCATTTACCTGTAATAAAAATTGAAACTCGACACTATAAATATATATATATATATATATATATATATATATATATATAGAAGATACCACGTGGCCCCATAAATTTTCAAATTTCGTAACGCGGATATGTCTCCAACTTATATAGTACATACATTATATCGAAGTGCGAAATCTCGATGAAAGGGAATCTCTTTTAAACATTTCTCCTTTGGTTACAAATGTAATCTCGTCGCGCAAAAGTCTCGTCCTGAAATTTATATCAGTCACTTAGTGCGCGGGGCCTTCTTACTGGAGAAGAGGAAATTCGAACAAAGAGAATCGGCAGTGTCGACGAGAGAGAGAGAGAGAGAGAGAGAGAGAGCATATGACGACGAAGCATGGCGCGGGGCAATAAAGCTCGATGAATAATGGCCAGGTGACGTCGCAAAGTCTTGGGTGCCTTGGCATACACACACGATATTCAATACATATATAACGAAACATTTCTTCATATATATAAAATAAACGAGAGATGTTTGTTCGACTAGCGATCCAATTAGTCAATCCTCGTGTGGCATCGCGCGGGCCCCTTGGGCACGCGTTCATATTATACACATATATATATATATATATACACACGTACGTACATACACATATATATAATATTTATATATAAATATATATATATATGTGTACATACACATATATATAATATTTATATATAAATATATATATATATATGTGTATGTATGTATATATATATAAATGATCTAAAACCAGAAAGGCGTAAAAGAATTTTTTGTAAACTGCCAATATGCCTTTCTGCTTTGGATCATCGATACATAAAAGACTGTGTGGGTCATTCTTGTTATAAAGTGGATTCTGATATTTAGTATATAGCTCGATGAGTCAACCTATGGTCTCTCAACGATCTTGTGTGCGTCTGCACAATGAATCCACTCGTCCTGCACTCTGTGAAAAAAAAAAAAAAAAAGAAACAAAAAGAAAATTGATCGAATGAAAGGTGAAGAAAAATAAGGGAGATAGCAAAGAAAGAATAATACTCAGACAAAATCCCACACATAGCTCTCTGACTCACAGTCAGAGTTGATTCAATTTTTTCTCGATCATCTTGCCGAATGCATTATTTTTTATTATTCTTTTTTTTTTTTTTTTACTTTTGGTCGTTTTTTTTTTCCCCATCGGTGCCTTTCACGATTCCCTCTGCCTCTCTTCCGGCTCGATGGATGCCTTCGGACTGAATCACATCGTTCAGCGAGCCCACTCAGACCAGATGGTGAACTATTAGTTGATTCAGTAGAGTAATCCAGCGTTGCATTAGTCATCGAGAATTGTGGAAAGATTTTTTATTTATTTTTTATTGCAATAAAAATGAGGAAAGACGATTAGTTGATATGGAACTATTATTTGATATAGACATATAATATGGTAATCGAGCACTTCATCCAGAATCAATCCAGAATTCATCCAGAATCCGAGTCATCAAGAATTATGTGAGAAGATTTTTTTTTATTTTTTGTTTTCAATAAAAACGACTGAAAATTGTTTTAGAGAAGATTATTACAAAAATTTTCATGCAGTAATTATTTAGTTTTCAAGCAATTCCTCGCTTTACTGCGGCATGAAAGATAAATTTGCTCACCAACGTAATATCCTGAGAATTCTCGACAGCTGCCTCTTCTCATTACACTTGAACGCTTACGAGAAGGCAATAGTCATATAGCTAGATGTACAGATGTTCATAATGGTTAGCCATAGCTGTTGCCCCATGCTAAAGAAAATTCTCGGCCCATTAAAAAAAATAAAAAAAATCGAATTGGAGCAAATTACTTGAACGACAAGATCGAGAGAAAAAAACCCCTTACGAGAAAAAAAATCAAATTTTCACCAAATACACAAAAATGATTTCGCACTATCAGGGAAAATTAAAATTGATTTTTTTTTTGGAGTTTCATAATTTTTGTGAGTTGAAAAAAAAAAACATTTTCCATGCCCATGAGATTATCAGAACACTGGACAAAGTCTCAGGAAAAAAAATGTATCCTTTGGTAATAATAATTTTTACACCTAAGGGAAGTCAAATTGTCGTAAATTTTATTTTATTTTAATTATTTTATTTATGAAATGAATTAATTTTTTCGATTAAAAAAAAGAAATTAATTTTAAAACTCGTTTTTTTTTTGTCGGTATAAAAGCAGTAGCTGTTTGTTTACACGGTGGTCTTTTAATGGCCTCTATCATTATCACGATTATAAGCTATCCATTTGGTGTAAAACTCGTTGGGATAACAATCTCGCGTACTTCACCTCCATTCACCCATTTTATGCATAGATTATGTCGTAAGATATGAGGCATTATGTGAAAATGGTTCTATATATAAAACTAGTGAGATACAGAGAGAGAAAGAGTGAGAGAGAGTGAGAGAGAGAAAAAGATTATAAAATGCCAACGACACAAATGTGTTCGTGCCATGTGCGTTTAGGGAACCGAAACGAGGTCCATGATGACGAAGGACGTTCCTTGAACTTCTCAGCTTGACTCTCGAAAGATCAGTGAAAAAGAAGAGAAAAAAGACTTGCTGGGTTTGGAACGAGCTCACTCAGAGCGTTCGCCACCTTGACAGCAATCACAGGGAAACGAAGCTGTACATAGTATATATATATATATATATATACAGTATCACTACATATATATAGGTGTAAAAAGGTTCATTGACCCCTGACCAATTTCACACCAACTCTTCAATCTCACACCAATTCTTACAAATTAAACACAAAAAACCGTAAAAGAAAAAAAAAAAGTTACCCTTTTTTTTTCAATTATTTCCAGTAATTAAAATAAATTTCTTATTTTTTATCCCCTATAGATGACTTAGCTATTTTATCATTCACATTCACCCTTTTTAATTGGCTCCGTGGAATGATCGACATAAATCTATGCGATTGTCAATCTCTCTGAATGCATTGAAGCGAGACGAGGATCGAGGGGCGAGAAACTTTGACGCGCCCTCTGGTACAATATAATTGCTCTATTTTCTTCCTCCTCTCTGCTGTGTCGTAAACAAAAAAAAAAAAAAAATTCTCTCGAAACTCGTTGCGGGGGCGCTCGTGTGTCCCATGCTCAGTTACTACTCGACACCCGAACAATGGTAGATTGTTCGTACTCGTTAATTTAGTAGCTCGTTAGCGATGTAATTTAGTAGCTTGTAGGTATTAATTCTTGTACACCCCCACCCTTTTTTTGCCATATAAGTTTTGTCGATCTTATTGTTATATTTATTATTATTATTGTTATTTCTAGTATTATTGTTATTAATTATTTCTAAAGTTTCACGGTATATAGCAGGTAGATTGTTCGTAGCGATTAATTTAGTAGCTCGTTAGCGATGTAATTTAGCAGCTTGTTGGAAGTAATTCTTGTACACCCCCACCCTTTTTTCGCCATTTAATTTTTTTCGTTCTTATTGTTATATTTATTATTATTATTGTTATTTCTAGTGTTATTGTTTAGCTCGTTAGCGATGTAATTTAGTAGCTTGTTGGAATTAATTCTAGTACACCCCCACCCTTTTTTTTCAATATAAATTTTTTCCGATCTCATTGTTATATTTATTATTGTTATTAATTATTTCTAAAGTTTCACGGTATATAGCAGGTAAATTGTTCGTAGCAGTTAATTTAGTAGCTCGTTAGCGATGTAATTTAGTAGCTTGTAGGTATTAATTCTTGTACACCCCCACCCTTTTTTTGCCATATAAGTTTTTTCGATCTTATTGTTATATTTATTATTATTATTGTTATTTCTAGTATTATTGTTATTAATTATTTCTAAAGTTTCACGGTATATAGCAGGTAGATTGTTCGCAGCAGTTAATTTAGTAGCTCGTTAGCGATGTAATTTAGTAGCTTGTAGGTATTAATTCTTGTACACTCCCACCCTTTTTTTGCCATATAATTTTTTTCGTTCTTATTGTTATATTTATTATTATTATTGTTATTTCTAGTGTTATTGTTTAGCTCGTTAGCGATGTAATTTAGTAGCTTGTTGGAATTAATTCTTGTACACCCCCACCTTTTTTTGCCATATAAATTTTTTCCGATCTTATTGTTATATTTATTATTATTATTGTTATTTCTAGTGTTATTGTTATTATTTGTTTCTAAAGTTTCCAAGGTATACATTAGCGAGTTATGCCCTCATTACTCGTTACTTCGAGGCACACTCGCCCTTTTTAATGTATTTTTATTTATTTTTTTATCACGACCGCAAGTACAACGTGTCTGTTTGCCACAATATAGCTCGACTATTACCAACTATATCCGATTAAAATTTGCATAATGTTGGACGGGAGAATCTTGCATCATTGCTAATTTGCATATCTCTTATTGTTCCAGGTAAGGAATACGTGGATCGTTTGTTTTTTTTTTTTTTTTCTTCTTTCGTTTTTTACGACGTCTTTTGCGACTCTTTCGTCCTGCGCGATGGAGTCTTGACGAGGGATAAGTAATACACGGTGAAAAACGTATACTTTGATTACACAGAACGCGACTACTCATGGGGTGTGGTAGATCCGAGAATATTCGTGAGTACTTCATTAGCAATAAATTATTATCGCTCCCTCTCCCTCTCTCTCTCTCTCTCTCCCTCGCTCTTTGTGTATATTTTATGATTCTGAGACGATGGAAAATGAATGAATTCGATAGTTGTATGGGATCGATTGGCAGTTATCATTATCGTGTTTTCTCGGCTCGTCGGGCACGACTGTAGGAATGCGATGGATTACTTTCACTGTCACCTCGCGTGAGGACTCTTAGACACGCGAGCCAACTCTTCGGTCTCACTTTTGCCCCCTTCGCTCTTTTGCTATATTATTATTATTATTATTATTATTATTATTATTATTATTATTATTATTATTATTATTATCATTATTATTATTATTATTATTATTATTTTGTTTAATTTTTCTTTGAATGATTTACCGAAGGATTTTTGAGAATCATTTGTTTCGTTTTGTTTTTTCTGGAAATTTTAACTTTTTTTTTAACAATATTAACGTATACACACCGATGGCCATGAACGCAGAACGCATAATTACCGCGATTGGATTTTAAACAGTTTATGCATATGTACGTAAACAAAGAGAAAAATCGAGTAAAAAATTGAAGTAATTGGAATGAATATTTAAAAAAATCACCAAATTTTTCATTTCAATTACGTAATTTCTTCGTAGAGTTCGAAAAAAAAAAAAAAATTGACTCTTCATCGATAAATATGAAATAGTTAATTAATTCCTGTGAATTTTTTACTTCATACAAATATTTTATAGTGAAAACGTCCCAGTTTTTTACTGTGAAAAAAAAAAAATATTTCTAAAAATTCTATATGTTTGTCGTCAATTGATTAATTGTTTTTATTCGAATTTTCTTGTACCATAAATATGGTCGAGGCTGCTGTTCGAGGAGTTGCGTGCTTGCACGTTATGTCACACGAGGGCGCCCGCGTTAAATTATAATATTAAATATCTCCGGCTATTTTTTTGCTACTCCATATACATATAACACGCATTCTCTCATCTTCCTCTCTCGCTCTCTCGCTCCAAAGTGACTCAGTCAGTTATTAACTGTTGCATTCTTTGTGCACGCATTGACGAGACACTCATGAATTATGCAATTAATCGAGCACCCCCCCCCCCACCTCTCTCTCTCTCTCTCTCTCTCCCTCTCTCTCTCTCTCTCTCTCTCTCTCTCTCTCTCTGGCGTTGACAAGCGCGTGACGGAAAGGAATGAATCGTGTAAGTAAGAATAAACAAAACGTGATGTTGTTGAAATGAAAAAATGAATAATCCACCATGATTTTCGTGGACGAAAACGAAACAAAAGTCAATGCATAAAACGTAACTCATGTTATCGTTATTATTATTGTCACACTTTGCTCGTTTAAAAGAACAAATTTTAATGCAAATTGTATAATTTTTTGGTGAATCGTTGACATTGGAGTCACGCGTTACAATTGTCAGATTATTACACACTCGCTTGTTTGACATATTTTTCAAAGAAGGAAGAAAAGAGAGGACGGAAAGAAAAAGTGCGAATTTTGTCTCGAGACTCTCGAGAGGCGCGTTCACACGCGACATCAGGGTGATTATCGTTATTACCGTCTTTGTCAAGAGTTAAAAAATAAAATAAAAAATAAAATAAAAAAGGACCCAGTGCGTCGACTTGGTGCACATATATATATGTAGACAGCAATGGGAAAAGGTCAGAGTCAACAGCTATTTCTCGAGCTTTGGGAACGGTAACCAGTTGCACGGAATTCTGGAATACTTTCATCGTGTACTACGAGACTCAAGAGTAATGGTGATAAAGACTAAAATATGGTACGTAGAGGATGAAAAAATAAAAAAATAAAGAGAATGAGACTCGTTGATGTCCTCGGTCATTACGTCGCTCTTATTTTTTATTACACCGTTTCACACGTAAAATTGTACACGTATTTACACTGGCTGGATAGCTACTATATATATATATATATATATATATATATATGTTTGTTATAAAGAACTGTAGACATGCCTCGAGCTACCAAGTGCATCGCATTATGCGTTAGCACGATGTGGGTCAAGTCCCACGACCGACTGTCGAAGTGTTTAGGCATACAACATGCACTCATATATATTTGTTTGTATCTCTATGATGACGAGCCTCTTGGGAATGAGAGAAAAGCACTCTCGTAAAGGGAAACAAAAACTATGCATTTTTCGACTGAATTTCGTTACATTATATTGATGTAAATTTTCAATTCTATTACAATTTCATTTTTAAATGTGAAATAAATAAATTCCAAACCATCCACATTGAACTAAAATAAATGACAAGCTATTAATAACTTTTGTCTGGCAGGAAATCCTAAAGTTTTTTATCGCGAAAAAATTTCTCAAATTTTCATTGTTCAATGAATAAGGAAGTTTTAATTTTCTGCCATGCTAAAATGTTTCAAAATTTCTCAATGGTGAGAGCATTATATATATATTATAGCATTGAAACGTAATCGCGAATCGGATATCGAGCTTGATACGTGATTACAAGATCGTGTGGCGCGAGTAAGGAAGCTACGAGAGGCAAAAGAATTATAAGAGTTTTACACACGTAACGTGGTCTTGGCAAGGATTCCTACGTGAGGTTACTGACAATTCAATCCGCGACATTTTTTGCTAACCAGCTGGTAAAAGAAATTCGCTCATGGCGCACGGAGTTGCGTAAATTGGTCGTGAGGATAAACTTCCCAACTTCCCTTCCCTTCCCTTGAAAATTATTCCAATAATTGATTGATAAGCGAATTAATTAAATACTCTTATAAACTTCCGAAGTAGTTAAGGCCACAATGGTAGGACAAGAAAAACGAAAAAACTATTGAAAATTATTCCAATTAATTGATTAATAAGCGAATTAATTTAATAGTCCTATAAACTTCCCAAGTAGATAAGGCCACAATGGTGGGACAAGAAAAACGAAAAAACTATTGAAAATTATTCCAATTAATTGATTAATAAGCGAATTAATTAAATACTCTTATAAACTTCCCAAGTAGATAAGGCCACAATGGTAGGAGAAGAAAAACGAAAAAACTATTGAAAATTATTCCAATTAATTGATTAATAAGCGAATTAATTAAATACTCTTATAATCTTCCGAAGTAGCTAAGGCCACAATGGTAGGACAAGAAAAACGAAAAAACTATTGAAAATTATTCAAATTAATTGATTGATAAGCGAATTAATTAAATACTCTTATAATCTTCCGAAGTAGCTAAGGCCACAATGGTAGGACAAGAAAAACGAAAAAACGATTGAAAATTATTCCAATTAATTGATTAATAAGCGAATTAATTAAATACTCTTATAAAATTCCCAAGTAGATAAGGCCACAATGGTAGGACAAGAAAAATGAAAAAACGATTGAAAATTATTCCAATTAATTGATTAATAAGCGAATTAATTAAATACTCCTATAAACTTCCGAAGTAGTCAAGGCCACAAGCGAATTGATTAATTAACTGAAATGTCATTCAATTCAAATATATTTGAAAAAAAAAATTGTTTTTTATCTTTATTTTATTTTATACTTATTGCTTGTGTTCATTTGCTATTCCAAGACTTAGTTTTGATTTTTTAATTTTCACCGTGTCTCCCTGAGAATTTTCAAGAGGAACTTTTCTCTTTAGCTGGTAGGTCTCGTAGTGCTCTAGAGAGCGAGAAAGGAAAAAGATATATGCCCCCGGAGTTCCTGAGAAGAAGCATTTAACGTACCGACCGCGGACGTTGGAAATCTTTCCCTGCGCCATTTCTCCCTGTCTCTCTCTCTCTCTCTCTCTATCTCTCTATTTATATATGTAAACCACAAATAACGAATCGCCTCTATTATTACGTACGATATTTCATCGTCGACATATTTTCCCCGTTATTTCCAACGTAAAGTTGTGCTTTGCCTTTTCTCGCCAATTATTTCATTTGCAAACGTGAGTAGTTTCATTCATATGTTTGCTCAAATCTTTTTCTCAATTTCATAATATTCTTTTGGAATAATTTTTTGGCATTTCTATTTTTTTTATCATTTATTTCCATGGTATTTTTTTTTTTTTCATCTGTCATTTGGCAATTATCTGTGCGAAGATTTCCACCTATGACTTACGCAATAGAAGGGCACGCAGGTAGTCGACACAAGGAACATATAGAGAGACGACTTAACGCGCCGTTTTCGCGCAGAGAATCGGACAAAAGCACGTATCGAGTCCGCGAGCCTTCCACGTATATATATATATATCGTTTCTTAGTCACTGGCCGGGTCTCTTTTCCCCTTGCTAGTAGTAACAGCAGTTGGTGGCAAGACGAAGGAGAGCCAGCAATGAGGCGAACGAGAAAAGGTGGTGTGTGCGAGTCTCTCTCTCTCTCTCTCTCTCTCTCTCTCTCTCTCTCTCTCTCTCTCTCTCTCTCTCTCTCTCTCTCTCTCACTCCCTCTCTCTCTCTCTCTCGCCCCCTATTTCTCTCTTTCCATCTCGGTGTGTGGACCGCGAGTTGGCGCCCTTGGCAGCGAGCCTTGCCCCGGTCTCAACGTTTTACCCCCACCCCTCTCCTGTGCCCCACGACTCGAGCGCCCTCTTTGTCTCGACTACTTTTCTCCGGCTCTGCCAGCTCCCTCGCCGTTTCACCTTCTCATTCTATACCTCTCTCCGAGTAAGAGTCCGACTCTTTTCCCGTGGATACCTGTGGGAGGGACCGTATAGCTATTATTTTGTACAGCGACTACAAGAAACGAACGTTTTCACTGTAGCTCATCGATATCCGACTCCAAACGGACGAGGCGTGGTACGAATTAAAAAATAAAAAAACAACAACAAAAAACCGATATAAATACGAGGGTGAAAGGGGAACCCTTAAAAAAAAAATCAATCGACTGAAAAAATATTAGCCGAAACAAAATTTTATTCGTTTTTCTAAGACGAGGATTTTTTATTTATAACTGAAAAGTCATTTCCATTAGGAATTATGAAAATTGCTAAAATAATTATTGCAGAGAATCCTTCACGTAGATCAATCTATTGATCAATGAAAGGGAAAAGGAAAAAGAAGAACAATTGTTTTTGCTGATTTGCTAAAATTTGTTTCTATCTGTTGAAATTTTGATAATAATAATTCATTCAATAAAAATGATTTAAAGTTATGTGGAAAAATACTTTCCACAGTGAATTGGTTCTCGAAAGATTATGAAAGGGGATATAAAGACAATGGAAAGTTGACTCGTGACAAAACGAATGATATGAGACTGAATTATCGTATGAATACATTTTCGATAATCAGTCAAATCGCCATAAATTCTTTTTTTCCACCAAACTTTCTTCGCCCCAAGACCTTCGATGTTTTTGTGTCTTTAATGCTGGCATGGTTAGAGTCACGAGGATGAAAGAATATATATATATATATATATGTGTGTGTGTATATAAAGAGTAAGTGTTTTCTTTCTCTCTGTCGTGACTTATCGTGCGGTCCAGTCGTGGCGAACAAATGACTTTGAGTGACTCGCGTATTAACCGGTAAGCTCTTTGCGAGCTCTTACGTAATTTACATATTTACTCTATCGATGACTACCGATTTTATGACTCAAATATATATACATATATATATATATAAACTCTTGAAAAATTGCTAATCAGCTCTGTTACGAAATGGCACAATATTTTAATAATCGTTACTCAAAATAATTGCATAATTCTATCTCTCTTTATTCTTTCGAATAAAAATATATCATAAAAAAAATGAATCATTTGATGGAATTATTACATGTTTATTTTATTTATCGATGTCTGCTAACTTAACGATTCAAATATATACATATATGCTCTTTATAAATGGCTAATCAGAACGATGGCAAAATAGCAAGACATTTTAATTGTCATTCAAAATAATTTAATAATTCTCTCGTTTTATTTCCTCTTAAAAAAAAAAAAAAAAAAAAAAAATCGTCATTAAAAAAGCCATTAAATCATTCAAAATAATCTGTTGACTGGAATGCTCATTTTCTCTTCCATTATGCCAAACAATATTTAGTGTCATTTTTTATCCCCATTGTCATCCATTATAATTGGCCACGCTGGTCCATTGACCAGGTCAGTTTTCTCTTTCGTTCATTCTTCTTTCTCCTCCGGCAGGAGTGCCTAAAAAAAAATAATAAAAAAAACTAATAATAATAAAAATTCCTCGACTAATTAAATTTTAGTAAAATCAGTTTGATTAGTGACATCTGATGAATTTGCGATTATTTCATGGCAAGTGAGATGAGCTTAATGACTATATTCATCAAATCGATTACGAGCATGAAATTTCTCGCTCTACACGCCTAATTATTGAATTACCATTTATGGTTATCAAGCTTTACGCTCATTTATCTTCATTAATTTTTTTTTTATTTTTTATTTAAACGTCGATGTCAATTATTCGCGTACATACATTAAATTTTTTATATTTATTTCTTTATTCTCGCGCGTGGGTGCATATGAACGTAATGATTTTTTACTCAGTGATAAGAAAATCGAGAACGATATCGCGGGTGAAAATTGCATTTTTGTTAATTTCACGTTTCGATTCTCGCGAATTTTCTTCAATCCACCTCGTTGTCTTCGTCTCTTCCGTTTGAGGGTCGCACCGGATTTTTTTTTTTACAGTCACTCGTTACTTTGGCCACCACACCGCAAAGCATCCCACGAGGCCGGTGGTCGCGAGAAGACTCGGAAATCTCTACCATTCGTAGCAGAGAATATAGACTCCCCGAGAGACCGCAAATGAGATACGAAACTCTTTTCTGCTGAGCTATATAACAGCCACGTATTATTACGTCCTCTTGGCACTAATATCATATCGTATGGTCGATAAATCGAACGATACTTTATACTTTCGATCGATTGAAACCTCCCACGCGATCCAAAGAGTTTCAATAACACAAAATAAAGAGAATAAATATTAATTGAGTTGATAAACTTTTTTTTTTTATTTTTATTAATATTATTTCAAAAATTTTATTCAATATAAAAAATGTAAATAAATTGTAATTTTTTATTTTACCTTATCATATTTTACGTTAATATCCAAGTTCTCAGAATTTCAAACTTGAATTCAATACTAACGATTGTGGCAATAAAGATTACGTATGAATATTTCGCTCTATATTATTACGAGCATAATCCACATGTCAGGACACACTTACAATATATATATGTATATATATATATATATATATATATGTATATATATGCATATGTATATGTATATATAAATATGTATATGTATATGTATATATATATATATGTATATATGTGTATATATATATATATATGTAAAAGGGGTCTCACAATACAAAGTTTAGCAGAGACGGAGATCAGCTAACGATAGTCCTATTTAGAACAAGTCGATTTTTATCGTTTGTTCGATCGGTGAAAGGCTCAACGAGCCGTCAACCCGCCGATAACGCCTCGATTAAGGACACTTTGATCGCCATTCCCTCCTCTCTGACCACTTAATATCCACCGTGGATAACTTTGTCGACTGTTGACCCTCTCTCGCTCTATTCCTCTGTTACATTTTTCACCTCGATAGAGCAATATTTTTTTTTAATGAAAAAAATCAAACCATCAAAAGTTTTTTTTTTTTTAAATCCAAAATAAAAATAATTGAATAATAAATATATTCTAATTGGTGAAATTTTATTTGAGATTTATAAATTTTGATTTATTGTAATGAATTTTTTTGTTTCGCTTCAAAGAAAAAAAGATTTTTTTTTTTACTCATATTTTTCCGATCTATTTTGTGCTTCTCGCCTCGGATCGTTCGATTGATCGTTGCAGCACCGCAATAGCAAGTCTTGTGGATAATCGCATCTCGCGCACCAGCACCGAGAGTAATTCACCCTGCCACGTGAGATTAATTCGCGGCTCGTCGATCACGTCCCACGTTCTCTATACCAATGTGAAGTCGATAGACACGAGAAAGAGGCTCGTGAGCCCCACGAAACAACTCATCGTCTCGCGCTTTTTTTTTTTCTTTTTTTCTTTTTATAACTGCAAGTATCGACCGTGAACGCGCGAGAAGAGAGAGACGATTGGAAAATTTCCCAGACCGCGATAATAAAATGCGTGCATGGATAAGAACACACCCTTTTACCCCACACGCAATATTTTTTCATCTCAGCCCAGCCTGCAAAACAGTCAAAATGTCAATTGGAAAATTTATATTTTTACACTGACCTTTGACCCCGAAATAAATTTAAAAAAAAACACACCCTTTTACCCCACACGCAATATTTTTTCATCTCAGCCCAGCTTACAAAACAGTCAAAATGTCAATTGGAAAATTTATATTTTTACACTGACGTTTGACCCCGAAATAAATTTAAAAAAAAAACACACCCTTTTACCCCACACGCAATATTTTGTAAAAATTTATATTTTTACACTGACGATTGACCCCGAAATAAAATTAAAAAAAACACACACCCTTTTACCCCACACGCAATATTTTTTCATCTCAGCCTAGCCTGCAAAACAGTCAAAATGTCAATTGGAAAATTTATATTTTTACACTGACATTTGACCCCGAAATAAATTTAAAAAAAAACACACACCCTTTTACCCCACACGCAATATTTTTCTATCTCAGCCTAACCTACAAAACAGTCAAAATGTCAATTGGAAAATTTATATTTTTACACTGACGTTTGACCCCGAAATAAATTCAAAAAAAAAACACACCCTTTTACCCCACACGAAATATTTTGTAAAAATTTATATTTTTACACTGACGATTGACCGCGAAATAAATTTAAAAAAAAAACGATTTTATCAAGGATATCGATTTAGATAAAAATGGCAAAAGTTTCGATTTATTGGAATATTTTTTTTTTTCTCAAGTTAATAGAATGAATTATGTCTGTCTAAATATATTTTTACAAATTTTATTTATGACCTTTCGGTATTATTATTATTTTTTAATCAATATTTTTAGTATCTTTAATAAATTGTTTTTTTTTTTCATATTTTTATCCCGCTTTTATTTCAATATGAGCAGTGATAATAATTGCGTAATTATTAACTAGTTTGTATATAATTGATATTAATGATAAATCCATTCTAATATTCCTTTTTGCAACATCAACCTCGAAACCCAAATTTCTCGATCTTTTATCAATTTGCCAATAATTTCTAGAGCACTTGGGTGTCCTCGAACAAGCTGCTTAGCAAACTACAATATATATATATATATGTATGGAAATAAATATTATCCTTTCACCTTATTCCATTTGAACTCTCCTTCGTTCTTTCATCGAGAGAGAAAACTTTCGTTCCACCCACTAAAGAAGAATTCGCGGATACGTAATAGTAATAACGACGAGATGCTGGAAAAAAAAAATCTCGGAGATATTTCGTTTGCCTCGAGTAGGTCAGTAAAAAAGAGTGGTTTAAGCCATACTCATACATATATATATATATACACATCCGTGTACTTTTTCCCGTAGTACGAAAATGAAAAAAAAAAAAAAATCTCTCGCAGATCTCTCAAGATCCACACGTGTGTGTAATACCTAATGTATGATCGTAATTGCGCAAAGGGGAACCGGGTACGCGATCAGACCAAAGGGAGATGCCATTACAGTGACTCTCTCAGTTATATATATATATATATACTTACTGCAAACGAAAGCGACGGGAGAGGACGCAATATAGCTGGGCAAACAAATGACCGCGATCTATCAGCAACGATGATCTAACCGGTTGAACCTTCCTACGTCTCTTTTCTCCAATTGGTTGGCATTTTTTTTTTTTTTTACGAAAAGTTCATTTCTACTCTTGCAAAATCATTTCTAATTACCCTTCAAAAAAATAATAATAACAATTCCAGCACAATAATTATTATTAACGTGTCTAAAAAAAAAAAAAAAAAAAATGCTCATTCCAACTGAATTTGAGTGATTGTAATTTTTTTAATCTTGCTGAAAATACTATTAATATTGATCTAAAATATTATGATTATTATTATAATTATAATAAATATCGTTAAAAAAAAAAATATATTACACACGAAGCGGCTTTCTAAACGAATCAATTTTTCAAACTAAAAATAAACCATCACGTATCCTTGCCGCGAACATTTTTCATCAAAGCTTCGATCTATTCCTGGATATAGTGGACCACCTTTATCTACCACGATTGCCCATTTCAGTTAGTTCGCTATAAATATACATCTATTACTAAACGCCTGTGCTGGTAAAAAAAAAAAAAAAAAAATGATACTACTGCACTACGAGACGAGGCGAGATATCACTTTCACGAGGAAGAACACCGTGAAACTCGCGTTCGCACGCTCCCACGGTGTTACGTCTCTCATGATCTCGGGCACATGTGTGAGAGAGAGAGAGAGAGAGAGAGAGAGAGAGAGACTTGAAGCTTTTTCTACTGCTTGCTCTAGCGATGGTTATAAGTATACACATGCGATGATGAATAATAGTTATAAAGAAGAGCGATCGCAAAACACGCGCCGGGTGTGTTGCTTCTGTTCTACGTGGAGATACGAAGCTCTCTCTCTTTCTCTCTCTCTCTCTCTCTCTCTCTCTCTCTCTCTCTCTCTCTCTCTCTCTCTCTCTCTCTCTCTCTCTCTCTCTCTCTCTCTCTCTCTCTCTCTCTCTCTCTCTCTGTCTCTCTCTCTCTCTCTCTCTCTCTCTCTCACTCTCTCTCTCTTTCTTTGTACATGCATATATATATACCAGTAAATGCATATATATATATATGTAATTTCTACTTCCAGCAACTAGTATGATGCACCTCCTATAATAATGTATACATACAACGATTTATATGTATTCTATATATATATATATAGATATACTTCGTTTATACTTCGTTTAAAAATAAATATAATAATAAAATAAAAAAAAATGGTACAGAAAGAGCACGCGAGAATCGGAATCACAGACAAGCCGCGAACTTCTTGTTCTATATTAAGAACAATCGTGTTACTCTCGTGGATTATATCTGCAAGTTTGCGCGATGTGTAAAAGCCAGGAGAAAAAAAAAAGCAACAGCAAGATGGAGAGAACTCAGGAGAGATCTATTGTTCGATAGACGATAAATCGAGGAGCTCGTCGAGCTTCCGCGTCGTACAGTCGTCGTCATCGTCGTCGTCGTTGCTGTTGTTTCTCCTCGAATGAATTCGAAGGCGTTTTCGCGTGGGCACGCTTCGACACCATAAGTTTTTACATACGCAAATCTTTTGTCTCAATTGTCGTACTTCGCGAAGTACCCTCAAACTACCACGAACTCCAGATGAAAGTTTCTTATCTGTAATATCCATTTTTGTTTTATTCTTCATTGTTTCATTTTTTCAATTGAATTTCAAATATTTGAAGCGGCAATTTTTTTATTTTTGGCGCCGCCATATTGGATTTTTAAAAGCCCAAAAAGGCTCAGGGAATATATCTCTCATGCGTTTTTACATACGCAAATCTTTTGTCTCAATTGTCGTACTTCGCGAAGTACCCTCAAACTACCACGAACTCCAGATGAAAGTTTCTCATCTATAATATCCATTTTTGTTTGATTCTTCATTGTTTCATTTTTTCATTTGAATTTCAAATATTTGAAGCGGCATTTTTTTTGTTTTTGGCGCCGCCATATTGGATTTTTAAAAGTCCAAAAAGGCTCAAGGAATATATTTCTCATGCGTTTTCACATACGCGAATTTTTTGTCTCAATTGTCGTACTTCGCGAAGTACCCTCAAACTACCACGAACTCCAGATGAAAGTTTCTCATCTATAATATCCATTTTTGTTTGATTCTTCATTGTTTCATTTTTTCATTTGAATTTCAAATATTTGAAGCGGCATTTTTTTTGTTTTTGGCGCCGCCATATTGGATTTTTAAAAGTCCAAAAAGGCTCAAGGAATATATTTCTCATGCGTTTTCACATACGCGAATTTTTTGTCTCAATTGTCGTACTTCGCGAAGTACCCTCAAACTACCACGAACTCCAGATGAAAGTTTCTTATCTGTAATATCCATTTTTGTTTGATTCTTCATTGTTTCATTTTTTCAATTGAATTTCAAATATTTGAAGCGGCAATTTTTTTATTTTTGGCGCCGCCATATTGGATTTTTAAAAGCCCAAAAAGGCTCAGGGAATATATCTCTCATGCGTTTTTACATACGCAAATCTTTTGTCTCAATTGTCGTACTTCGCGAAGTACCCTCAAACTACCACGAACTCCAGATGAAAGTTTCTCATCTATAATATCCATTTTTGTTTGATTCTTCATTGTTTCATTTTTTCATTTGAATTTCAAATATTTGAAGCGGCATTTTTTTTGTTTTTGGCGCCGCCATATTGGATTTTTAAAAGCCCAAAAAGGCTCAGGGAATATATCTCTCATGCGTTTTTACATACGCAAATCTTTTGTCTCAATTGTCGTACTTCGCGAAGTACCCTCAAACTACCACGAACTCCAGATGAAAGTTTCTTATCTGTAATATCCATTTTTGTTTTATTCTTCATTGTTTCATTTTTTCAATTGAATTTCAAATATTTGAAGCGGCATTTTTTTTGTTTTTGGCGCCGCCATATTGGATTTTTAAAAGTCCAAAAAGGCTCAAGGAATATATTTCTCATGCGTTTTCACATACGCGAATTTTTTGTCTCAATTGTCGTACTTCGCGAAGTACCCTCAAACTACCACGAACTCCAGATGAAAGTTTCTCATCTATAATATCCATTTTTGTTTGATTCTTCATTGTTTCATTTTTTCATTTGAATTTCAAATATTTGAAGCGGCATTTTTTTTGTTTTTGGCGCCGCCATATTGGATTTTTAAAAGTCCAAAAAGGCTCAAGGAATATATTTCTCATGCGTTTTCACATACGCGAATTTTTTGTCTCAATTGTCGTACTTCGCGAAGTACCCTCAAACTACCACGAACTCCAGATGAAAGTTTCTTATCTGTAATATCCATTTTTGTTTGATTCTTCATTGTTTCATTTTTTCAATTGAATTTCTAATATTTGAAGCGGCATTTTTTTTGTTTTTGGAGCCGCCATATTGGATTTTTAAAAGTCCAAAAAGGCTCAAGGAATATATTTCTCATGCGTTTTTACATACGCGAATCTTTTGTCTCAATTGTCGTACTTCGCGAAGTACCCTCAAACTACCACGAACTCCAGATGAAAGTTTCTTATCTGTAATATCCATTTTTGTTTGATTCTTCATTGTTTCATTTTTTCAATTGAATTTCTAATATTTGAAGCGGCATTTTTTTTGTTTTTGGAGCCGCCATATTGGATTTTTAAAAGTCCAAAAAAGCTCAAGGAATATATTTCTCATGCGTTTTTACATACGCAAATCTTTTGTCTCAATTGTCGTACTTCGCGAAGTACCCTCAAACTACCACGAACTCCAGATGAAAGTTTCTTATCTGTAATATCCATTTTTGTTTGATTCTTCATTGTTTCATTTTTTCATTTGAATTTCTAATATTTGAAGCGGCATTTTTTTTGTTTTTGGAGCCGCCATATTGGATTTTTAAAAGTCCAAAAAGGCTCAAGGAATATATTTCTCATGCGTTTTTACATACGCGAATCTTTTGTCTCAATTGTCGTACTTCGCGAAGTACCCTCAAACTACCACGAACTCCAGATGAAAGTTTCTCATCTGTAATATCCATTTTTGTTTGATTCTTCATTGTTTCATTTTTTCAATTGAATTTCAAATATTTGATGCGGCAATTTTTTTGTTTTTGGCGCCGCCAAAAAATGTCCTTTATCGGCTCTCAAAGGATCGATTTTCGTAATGTGACCGAAATATATCCTTGTGGCCTCAAAAAAGGACGATTCGCTGAATCACAATATGCCAAAATGCCGATCGCGTTACATTCCGTAGACAAAATCTCATCCGTTATTGTCTCTCGAGCATGTATGCGCACCGGTGAGCTCTTCAAGATCCTCTCAAATTTTCCTAGCGGTAATTCTCACGCGCCTCTTTTCCCTCGTCTGTCCCGCCACCGCAGCACACGCTCTGGCAAAACGTCCGTTACTCGAGCGATGCTGTAGTCAAACACACACACACACACTCATATATATATATATATATATATATATATATATATATATATAAGTGCCTGCATAGAAGTTTGAGCTCCCACAGCATCTCGTTTTGCTACATACACATATAGACATAAATATATAGATATAACAAACGGGACTGGCGGTGGGGTGGGGTGAGGGGGGGGGAGGGTTGCTGAGGCAGAAAAGCGCCGACCGTGGTGAGAGGCGTTACACTATGAAAATCTATGCCGGCAGCCACCGACCTCGTAAAGATCGTTTTCATCTCTCTTTCTCTCGCTCTCTCTCTCTCCCTGTCTCCTCTCCTGGCTACCTCAAGCTGCTCTTGTCGACTATGCAAATCGTGCGTCTAGAAATATACTGTGTGTGGTGTGTGTCCAACCGAGGATACGTAGGCTCTCCTTTATGACTGCTCTTTTTGTGCTTTTATATATATATATATTAATTTGGTACACTCGTACGAGGGAGCAACGTGCTGAAAATTTTACTCAAAGGGGGTCGTTGATACCGTATGCAGATAAACAGATACATAAAACTTGGTACAGATAACGATTTTTCACAGCGCCACCCGTTAACTGGCATATTAAGACACGAGGGAATAAAGTTGATGGTGCAAATTGAGTCGATAGATCTGAGCCACTTTGACTCTGGAATTTCTTATCCTGGTTATCCTTTGTGAATTTTTATATGAGCCAAAGTGAAATGACGTTCTTATTACGTAATTTTTCATAATTTTGCATATAATAAGAAGCTCATTCCCGAGTTTCGCCATTTTACCATTATCAATGCATAATTAAATAACTCTCAAAATTTATTTCTGATCGTAATTTCATCTTGACTAGAACATTTTGTAAATTTATAATCGATGATGACATTGACGATGAGATCATTATTTGCAAATTTTACTCAAAGGGGGTCGTTGATATCGTATATAGATAAACAGATACATAAAACTTGGTACAGATTACGATTTTTCACAGCGCCACCCGTAAGACACGAGGGAATAAAGTTGATGGTACAAATTGAGTCGATAGATCTGAACCACTTTGACTCCGGAATTTCTTATCGTGGTTATCCTTTGTGAATTTTTTTATGAGCCAAAGTGAAATGACGTTCTTATTACGTAATTTTTCATAATTTTGCATATAATAAGAAGCTCATTCCCGAGTTTCGCCATTTTACCATTATCAATGCATAATTAAATAACTCTCAAAATTTATTTCTGATCGTAATTTCATCTTGACTAGAACATTTTGTAAATTTATAATCGATGATGACATTGACGATGAGATCATTATTTGCAGCTTCCGAAATAATTTCAGAACGATTCTTCGTCCTCTTAGAGCCAAAATTTTTTTTTTGCACAGATAATCATTCCGTCGAGACTTTAATACTATTTCTCGTCCTCGAGAAACGCGAAATCCCGTAAATCTCGGGGCGTTACTTCCAAGCTCGTAAAACGTGTTGGAGTTCTCTCGCTTCTGGGATCTCTCGTGGCATGTAAATTTGCGCGAACTCCTCGAGGCCGCGAACAACGAGACTGTATACCCTGGAAGATCCGCTTCTAGGTGACGCGAGATCTGCCCATGTGTTTGTGTGTGTCTTACATCGCGCCGTTTGCCCCGTTCGCTTTCAACCAAGATCCGGAAACCTGATTCGTTCTGCACGACCATAGGACGAGGCGAAAAAATTTTGCGAAAGGACACGAGAGAATCCTAGTTCAGAAGGTAAAACACAAAAGCAGCACAATATAGTCAGGGAAATGGCTGAAGAGCACACAGAAGCACAGAGAAATTCATGAGGAACGGAAAGGAAACAATTTAGATGAAAAAAAAAAAATGCAAATGGGGAATTCAGAGCAACTGGGGAGGTCTCCTCTTATCTCAGTAAAACATTCCATTAGCCCCGACGACCTTTGGCGAAAGAAAAAGTGAGATAGATGGCATGGAGAAGTAAAAGAGAGCGTCTGGAATAGAAAATGAACCACTTCCATGACTCCAGCATGAGCTCATAGACCTGTTAAATGTTTGTTGGTACAACTTACAGTACACTTATTACCATCCTTTCATCTCCTTTCATCCAGTGTATCCTATAGAACAATGACTGAATCACTGTGACTAACATTGGACCATTTATACCAGCTTGTAAATATGTACTGGTGGGCCGAAACTTTCGTTTTCTCTAACAACGCTCACGCTTGTCCAACGATCTACATTCCTTTGCGTTTCTATGTATTCTCAACTAACACATGCACACATCCACACATGCACACATACACACATCCACACATGCACACATAGACACATGCACACATAGACACATAGACACATGCACACATGCACACATGCACACATAGCCACATGCACAGATGCACAGATGCACACATGCACACATGCACACATAGACACATCCTCATAACCACGTGCACACAACCACGTGCACACATGCACACATGCACACATGGACACATAGACACATGCACACATGCACAAATGCACACATAGACACATGCACACATGCACACATGCACACATAGACAAATGCACACATAGACACATGCACACATAGACACATTCACACATAGACACATGCACACATAGACACATGCACACATAGACACATGCACACATGCACACATGCACACATGAACACATAGACACATCCACATAACCACACATAGACACATGCACACAACCACATGCACACATACACAGATGCACAGATGCAGAGATGCACAGATGCACAGATGCACAGATGCACAGATGCACAGATGCACAGATGCACAGATGCACGGATGCACACATACACACATATATATATAGATATATGACAAAAACACACACGAAAATTCATAATGTGTGTTCGCGGTTACCGTGTCTAGCGGAAGGATCGTATAAAACTATTCCTGGCATCACAATCCTATTTGCCGTTTACCATGTGACTTTTTCTCAGCATGAAGACTTCTACCAATAATAATGAGTGGGAAGTTGGAGAGTGCCCCGAGCACGAGGGCAAGATCGATGCCTCTCGTGCTGAGGTCATCCACTTTGAGATATGTGAGAATGTATATGTATATATGTATTACTCCGTTCCCTCTGTCTATAGTGATTTTCTCTCCGTTGCTCTTGTTGTTTGTTGGTTTCCAATAATGAGTCTCTTGGGAGAGGGAAAATTGTGTGCAGCTGTGCACATTAATTCCAGTCCATCGTGGATAAGTCCGATGGACTCTTTTCAATATGACTATATATATATATATATATATATCGAAATCATTGGTGAGTGATCAGAAACTTGAAACTTTCCTTCTCCTTTCACTGTACTTCCATTTCCACTTGAGACTTTTCGTGCACTTCGTTATACTTCACTCGAGAGATTTCTAAGATCGCATCGTGAGCCATTGTGACAACGTCGATTGAAATCGACATGAACTGTGAGAAAATTTTTCATTCACCAATGCAAACATTGAAATGAGTGTCCATCGTCTCTGATTAGAAATTGTTAAAGTTAACCCAACGTTGGTGGTCCAAGCACATATGGCTCGAGGATCAAACAAGCATCAGGAAACATTTATGCAATGTTAATTCTGTCATTGGTGTTCAAAATCCTCATGTGTGCCACTTCGTGGACAAACCATACGAAATAATGAGACATGCATGGCAAGATATAAACTGCTTCTCTCTGCTCGATCAACCGTGAACTTTCCTTCACGATCAACTTCCTCGTATCAAAGTTCCTTATCGTTTTTTTTTTTTTTTGATTTTTTTTTTCCCCCATTAACCCCATCACATATGTCGACAGTTGGATGGACAATTATACACACATCGTTGATTCTTCGAATAAAAAATATTGATTCATTGGTATATATATATGCATTTATCCCTTTCTATATCTCTGCCTCTTCGTGTGTAAATATTCACCGAGACTTTATGTATTCCACATCGTGGACAAACCATACGAAATAATGAGACCCCCTGGAAAAGGATGTTGAGACGTGGAGAGAGCAATGGATCTCGCGAGAATGATCTACCCGAAAGTACGTCGTTAGAATGCCAACTTTCATTCCCCTTTCAACCTCACCTCGACATCTTTTGTCTCAACGATTTCTCGTTTTTTTATTTATCTTGTTATTTTTTTATTTTATTTTATTTATTTTTTTCGTATTCCTCCTCTCACCATTCACAATCGTATGCAACAGATCGACCTTAACTCTTGCTCGAAAGACCTTCCAGTCTCTTTCGAGTCACGAAGGTCATCAGCAGTGAATACAAATCTGATACTCTCCGAAGTTTGTGAATTCATTTTATTGGCACGAGTGACTCGAATATATTGAATAATGATGCCATAAAAATCATCACATCGAATTGTCCGATGGGTCATGGCGTGGGTCATTTAAAAAAAAAAAAAAAAAACACAGTAGCGCGAGAGACGAGAAGAAAGATTAAAAAAAAAAGAAAATCGTCACTCGTTTTATCAATGATATCTCTCTGCTCGGAATCTCGAGCGTAAATTCAAGCCGAGAAGGGAATGATGGGGGGGAAAAAAAGTCGAGGAAAAATTGCTCCCGTATACATCAAAGTATCTTTATCAGGCCAACCAACGAGGGCATCGCTATAAATCACCGTAAAAACGGTCCTTCTCGTAACCTCAGGGTCACCCTCAAGCGTCAACCCCACTAACTATGTCTCATCTCGTGGAGACACATCCCGAGATTCCGACCTTCGAGTGTCCCGAGCACGGCTTTCTGGTATGCGTCGGTATCCTCACAAACGGCGTACCTGTGTATTCGAGTCGTTGGAGAATATCAAGAATACAAAAAAATTATAAAAAAAAAACTCGAACGGTACACCCTGTACCTTCCCAGCATCCTTCTTCATTCTTCTTCCTTCCACTTGATCTTCCACATAGTAGCACGATGCTGCTATTGCCTCTTCTTTTTCTTCTTGTTCTTCTTTTTGTTATTCTCCTTCTTCTGCTTCTTCTTCTTCGTCTTTGTCTTCGTCTTCTACTCCTTCATATTTTCCTTCTTCTTCGTCTCCTTCTTCTTCTGCTTCTTCTTCTGCTTCTTCTTCTTCTTCTTCTTCTTCTTCTTCTTCTTCTTCTTCTTCTTCTTCTTCTTCTTCTTCTTCTTCTTCTTCTTCTTCTTCTTCTTCTTCTTCTTCTTCTTCTCCTTCTTCTTCTTCTTCTTCTTCTTCTTTTTCCTCTTCTTCTTCTTCTTCTTCTTCTTCTTCTTCTTTTTCTTCTTCTTCTTCTCCTCCGCCCTCTTCATCAGCTTATATTTCCCCGGTCGTGCTCGTTGGGCCAACGATTTCGTGGCGAGATTGCGTCTCGCCCCGAGTTCAGGTGAGACCAGTCACGAGTGCCAGCAAAGTTTCTTCAAACCAAAGCCAGCGAGAGAGCAAGAAAAATCGATTGAAGATGATCCAGAAAACTATTCGATTTATTGCTAAATAATTTTCCTCACCAATAATCCAATAACATTTTTATTCCATTTATATTCCAGCCTTAAAATATGAGATGAAAAAAAATAACATATCGAATCCTCAATAATTTTATTAAAAAATTATGTAGAATATAATTTCGGCATTCTCGTTAACTTCGACGAATGAATAAATTACGAATAAGAATTCAGATGGGTCAACATGTGAAAAAAAATAAGAAATTGATTTTTATGATGCTATGCAGTCGTAGAAATGGATCCGATGGAATAAATATTTCATCCCCCAAAAATAAAAAGAAATCAAGAAACATTTAAAAAAAATAACCCATCGAGTAATCGCCAATTATTTTGAAGGGTTAGAATCTTCTGGAATTCTGGGGTACCATGACGATGGCATTCTCCAGCATTCTCGTTAACTTTGACGAATGAATAAATTACGATTAAGAATTCAGATGGGTCAACATGTGAAAAGAAATAAGAAATTGATTTTTATGATGCTGTGCAGTCGTAGAAATGGATCCGATGGAATAAATATTTCATCCCCCAAAAATAAAAAGAAATCAAGAAACAATTTTTAAAAATAACCCATCGAGTAATCGCCAATTATTTTGAAGGGTTAGAATCTTCTGGAATTCTGGGGTACCTTGACAATGGCATTCTCCAGCATTCTCGTTAACTTCGACGAATGAATAAATTACGATTAAGAATTCAGATGGGTCAACATGTGAAAAAAAATAAGAAATTGATTTTTATGATGCTGTGCAGTCGTAGAAATGGATCTGATGGAATAAATATTTCATCCCCCAAAAATAAAAAGAAATAAAAAAAAATTAAAAAAAAATAACCCATCGAGTAATCGCCAATTATTTTGAATGGTTAGAATCTTCTGGAATTCTGGAGTACCTTGACGATTGAATAAATTAGTATAAAAATTCACACGGTGGAAGGCGTGATAAGAAGTGTTTTTACGACACTCTGAAATGTCAACAAAGTGGTCTTCTTGATTAACGACGATGATGCATTTGAGAATTTGCCGTTGCTTTTAACATTTCCGTTCTTTAAGCCTCTTGCTATCATCTTTTAATGCGTAATTGTGTGTGTGTGTGTGTGTGTGTGTGTGTGACTCGCGCATCTCACAACTCACCGTCAACCTTCTTCGCGAGCGAGAAACAGAGTCCACCTACTTCGCATCACACCGTCTTTGCCACGGCCAGTATAACGTTCCATATTTCACTGTGAATGACGTGATGTTGGCAAGAAGGAGGAGGAGGAGGAGGAAGAGGAGGAGGAGGAGGAGGAGGAGGAGGGATGGTCGTCGTCCCGAAGGCAAAGCTCTCCTCTTGGCCTGTTGATCCTTTCTGCCTCGCTCTTTTGCGGGGTCCTCGAGGCCTTAGAGAGGTTTTCTCTCCTCTCTTGCACACGAAGAGCACAGACGTCGTGTCTGCCAAGCGGCTTCTTGACTGCGGGACCGTTACCTAACCTTCCTCCACCTTCTTTGCTTTTCTCTCTCTCTCTCTCTCTCTCTCTCTCTTGCTCTCTCTGCATCTTCTTCGCGCCACCTCCATCCTCCCATCAACCTCCACCGCCTTCAGAGAGGCCGCAGAAAATGTCCAAACTCGCGCGAAGAGTTCTTTACGACGTTTCTTTGACCAGCCGAATTCAGTCGACCAAGCCCTAAAAATTTGGAAATTTAAGAAGCACGTGAGATTTTATGGGTAGATGAACATACGGATCGAAATCGTGTTAACAAAATACTAATTTTCATTGTATGATAAAATTATTATTAATTATGTGAAGAAAAATGAAATGGTAATTTTTTAACGGTTTTCTCAGCGCAAAGTAGATGGAACGATGCTGAAGAAAGCGTGATAGGGCAGACTTTACTAACGGCGAATGATTTTTGAATTTCGAATAAATGAGAATTTTATTAGGAGACCAAAATTTAGATCAAACTTCTGTAGAGAAAAGGGCTTCTGTCCTAATGATAGAGTGTAGCAGGTTGATGCTATGACAGAATAACTTTATAATTTATTATCAGGTGAAAAAAAGGAAATGGTAATATTTAAAAAATACACTAGGGCTACTGTCATAATTGACGTTATGACAGAATAACTTTATAATTTATTATCAGGAGAAAAAAAGGAAATGGTAATATTTTTAAAAATACACTAGGGCTACTGTCATAATGATAAGAAACAACAATTTGATCTTATGACAGAATAAGTATGATTAATTATCAGGTGGTAAAAGAGAAATGATAACATTTGAAAAATACTATCAGGGCAATTGACATGGTCATGGTCATGGGCAATTGACATGGCTTAGGAAAGCGTGCTAAGCGCGAGTGGGCCAGAAAACTAATAGTTACAATGACTATTTTATGATGAGACAAAAATTTTGATCAAAATTGTATTAAAAAAAGGGCTGCTGTCCTAATAATAATAAGCAATAAGTTAATCTGATGACAGAATAAGTATGATTAATTGTCTAGGGAAAAAAGAGAAATTAGAACATTTAAAAAGTACTTTCAGGGCAATTGAAATGGTCATGGATGAGGCAGAATTTACTAACCGCGAATGGGCCAGAAAACGGATAGTTAGAATGACAATTTTCTGATGAGTCAAAAATTTGGATCAAAATTCTATAAAGGGCTGCTGTCCTAATGATAACAAACAACAAGTTAATCTGATGACAGAATAAGTATGATTAATTATCAGGTGGGAAAAGAGAAATTATAACATTTAAAAAATACTATCAGGGCAATAATTGAAATGGTCATACAAATGCTTAGGAAAGCGTGCTAGGCAAACTTTATTAAGCGCGAGTGGGCCAGAAAACTAATAGTTACAATGACTATTTTATGATGAGACAAAAATTTGGTTCAAAATTGTATAAAAAAAAGGGCTCCTGTCCTAATAATAATAAGCAATAAGTTGATCTTATGACAGAATAAGTATGATTAATTATCTAGTGGAAAAAGAGAAATGATAACATTTAAAAAATACTATCAGGGCAATAATTGAAATGGTCATACAAATGCTAAGGAAAGCGTGCTAGGCAGACTTTACTAAGCGCGAGTGGGCCAGAAAACGAATAGTTATAATGACAATTTTATGATGAGACAAAAATTTGGTTCAAAATTGTATTAAAAAAAGGGCTCCTGTCCTAATAATAATAAGCAATAAGTTGATCTTATGACAGAATAAGTATGATTAATTATCTAGTGGAAAAAGAGAAATGATAACATTTAAAAAATACTATCTGGGCAATTAAATGGTCATACAAATGCTAAGGAAAGCGTGCTAGGCAGACTTTACTAAGCGCGAGTGGGCCAGAAAACGAATAGTTATAATGACAATTTTATGATGAGACAAAAATTTGGATCAAAATTGTATAAAAAAAAGGGCTCCTGTCCTAATAATAATAAGCAATAAGTTGATCTTATGACAGAATAAGTATGATTAATTATCTAGTGGAAAAAGAGAAATGATAACATTTAAAAAATACTATCAGGGCAATAATTGAAATGGTCATACAAATGCTAAGGAAAGCGTGCTAGGCAGACTTTACTAAGCGCGAGTGGGCCAGAAAACGAATAGTTATAATGACAATTTTATGATGAGACAAAAATTTGGTTCAAAATTGTATTAAAAAAAGGGCTCCTGTCCTAATAATAATAAGCAATAAGTTGATCTTATGACAGAATAAGTATGATTAATTATCTAGTGGAAAAAGAGAAATGATAACATTTAAAAAATACTATCTGGGCAATTAAATGGCAGGCAAGGAAAAATGGTGAGGAAAGCATTCTAGTGCAGACTTTACTAACCGCGAGCTGGGTTAGAAAACGAGCAGTCAAAATGACGTGCTAGAAACGAGAGATGACTCTTCTCGCTTCATTCTTTATCCTATCTCTTCGTTTTCTAATGGATTATGTGCGCTATACACACACGCACTTGTATCTCAAATGATAGTTCCTCCTTCGAGCCATCATCTCGTAGGAAAATATATATGTCGAGGATAAACCTCGCTCGTTTGGTCGTTCAATCGAAAATGAGCGGTTGCGTATCGAATCTGGACGTATGGACGAGGACTTGAAAACTCATATACCGTTTTCATAACGTCTATTTTGCGCAAACCACTTGCCATATATCGCGCGCTGCACTCAAAACAGAGAGAGCTCCGCACCTTCGTGAAAAGTAGCTTGGGCGTTTGTAAAGAATATTCGACGTTTAAACGACTTATGGTTAACCATAAACTTTACAACCATCAACGAGAGAGACATTTATTGAGCTTAAAAAATGTCTAGATTGCCTCGCAAAAGGGATCGAACAATGTTTTACGTGATTTCAAGGGAGCCTCTCATATATCGTCTTTATCTTCTTCATTTTCGTTGTTTCTTTTTCTTTTTTATTATTATTATTTGTTTTTTTCCATTGGTTAATCTAAGCCGGAGCTGACCGGGATTCGCGGAATTGGATCGTTAAAAGACCCTACTGACCCAGAGTTCTTATTCGCACCCTCTAAAACCGCAGGATCGTAAAAATATCTGAGAATGTTATGAGGGGGTTTTGCCCCAGTGGTCTGCAGTGAGAGCTCTCGGTGTGCATTTCTCTTGTCGTCTTCGACGCCAATGGTTCCCGGGGTCAACATGGTTCTTCGCCGACCACGACCGGCTTTAAGCTCGTGGGCGTTTCTTTGACTTGAGAATTCTGGCAAACTCGAATGTACGAACAATTAATATCTCAATATAATTACAACGATCTTTAAATTATTTTAAAAAATAATTATTTCATTTAAATTTCATTCATTTTAATAAAACAAAATCTACTTGATCTAAGAATTTTATGTTAATGAAAAACAAAACAATTAATATCTCAATATAATTACAACGATCTTTAAATTATTTTAAAAAATCATTAGTTGATTCAAATTTCATTCATTCTAATAAAACAAAATCTACTTGATCTAAGAATTTTATGTTAATAAAAAACAAAACAATTAATATCTCAATATAATTACAACGATCTTTAAATTATTTTAAAAAATAATTATTTCATTTAAATTTCATTCATTTTAATAAAACAAAATCTACTTGATCTAAGAATTTTATGTTAATGAAAAACAAAACAATTAATATCTCAATATAATTACAACGATCTTTAAATTATTTTAAAAAATCATTAGTTGATTCAAATTTCATTCATTCTAATAAAACAAAATCTACTTGATCTAAGAATTTTATGTTAATAAAAAACAAAACAATTAATATCTCAATATAATTACAACGATCTTTAAATTATTTTAAAAAATAATTATTTCATTTAAATTTCATTCATTTTAATAAAACAAAATCTACTTGATCTAAGAATTTTATGTTAATAAAAAACAAAACAATTAATATCTCAATATAATTACAACGATATTTAAATTATTTTGAAAAATCATTATTTCATTTAAATTTCATTCATTTTAATAAAACAAAATCTACTTGATCTAAGAATTTTATGTTAATGAAAAACAAAACAATTAATATCTCAATATAATTACAACGATATTTAAATTATTTTGAAAAATCATTATTTCATTTAAATTTCATTCATTTTAATAAAACAAAATCTACTTGATCTAAGAATTTTATGTTAATAAAAAACAAAACAATTAATATCTCAATATAATTACAACGATATTTAAATTATTTTGAAAAATCATTATTTCATTTAAATTTCATTCATTTTAATAAAACAAAATCTACTTGATCTAAGAATTTTATGTTAATAAAAAACAAAACAATTAATATCTCAATATAATTACAACGATATTTAAATTATTTTGAAAAATCATTATTTCATTTAAATTTCATTCATTTTAATAAAACAAAATCTACTTGATCTAAGAATTTTATGTTAATGAAAAACAAAACAATTAATATCTCAATATAATTACAACGATATTTAAATTATTTTGAAAAATCATTATTTCATTTAAATTTCATTCATTTTAATAAAACAAAATCTACTTGATCTAAGAATTTTATGTTAATAAAAAACAAAACAATTAATATCTCAATATAATTACAACGATATTTAAATTATTTTGAAAAATCATTATTTCATTTAAATTTCATTCATTTTAATAAAACAAAATCTACTTGATCTAAGAATTTTATGTTAATAAAAAACAAAACAATTAATATCTCAATATAATTACAACGATCTTTAAATTATTTTAAAAAATCATTAGTTGATTCAAATTTCATTCATTCTAATAAAACAAAATCTACTTGATCTAAGAATTTTATGTTAATGAAAAACAAAACAATTAATATCTCAATATAATTACAACGATATTTAAATTATTTTGAAAAATCATTATTTCATTTAAATTTCATTCATTTTAATAAAACAAAATCTACTTGATCTAAGAATTTTATGTTAATGAAAAACAAAACAATTAATATCTCAATATAATTACAACGATCTTTAAATTATTTTAAAAAATCATTAGTTGATTCAAATTTCATTCATTCTAATAAAACAAAATCTACTTGATCTAAGAATTTTATGTTAATAAAAAACAAAACAATTAATATCTCAATATAATTACAACGATATTTAAATTATTTTGAAAAATCATTATTTCATTTAAATTTCATTCATTTTAATAAAACAAAATCTACTTGATCTAAGAATTTTATGTTAATGAAAAACAAAACAATTAATATCTCAATATAATTACAACGATATTTAAATTATTTTGAAAAATCATTATTTCATTTAAATTTCATTCATTTTAATAAAACAAAATCTACTTGATCTAAGAATTTTATGTTAATGAAAAACAAAACATTTGGTTTTTTTTTACAGTAATTTTGTATCTAGTAATCGGAATGAATAAATTCCATTGCTCAACTCAACACTCACAATTACGGAACTTTTCTTATTCGTTCATTCTGACGACTGTAGTGACTTTGAGTTCATACATTAATGGTTCACACGCCACGGTACAGAAACTCCCCATTTCGCTTGGCTTTGTAATTTCTCGTTGTTACCATTTCCCCTTTGCTCCTTCAAGGGCAACACACACACACACATGCACACAATTTGCCACTTCCATACCATCACTCTTAATTCATTCTTGTAAACTCTGACTCTTGTCCTTCGTACTTTCAATTATCATTCTCGTTTCTTCTTTGAAGGTTTTTTCTTCTCTACAATCTGTTCAATTGCAGACCATTGGCAAATGCACGAGATGCATTAATGAATCATTTTTGTTCTTTATATTTCTCTCATGTAAAAATATAAATAAATAAATAAATAAATATATTCTTCTTAAATTATTAATTGGTTCTTAAAAAACTCCTTAAGTATCAAACTTGATCCCAATCGTCGCTGTCAGAGGGTTAAGGGACCTCTAAACACAGAGTAATAAATTAACGTCTTCTTCTTTCTATCTTGTGAATTTTCTCTCTCCTTCTTATCCCTATATCATTCTTGCAAACTCCCTCGCTTCTTCTTCATTCTCTTCTTCTTCATGAACAGCGTCTGTTACCGGCGCGTAACGGTAATGGCGCTGTGCCACACGGGCACTTATAATACACTACAGGTTAAGATATACATCGATTCGCGAGAGTTTTCTCTCTCTCTCTCTCTCTCTCTTTCTCTCTCTTTCTCTCTCTCTCTCTCTCTCTCTCTTTCTCTTCCTCCCTGTAGTATGCTAGTACTTTGCCAGTTTGCCGGGCTGCTCTCTGATCTGTACACACACACACAACACACACACACACACACACACACACATACACACATTTAATACACATTCCATACACGAGATTCACGTTTAAAATCATCACAGAATCGCGATTCGTGTCCACGTCAAGAAAATGTGACGATGGGAGAATATAAAATGGTGAAAAAAAACAAGTTTTAATAAAAAAAAAAAATATATATATATATATATATAAAAAATAAATAAAAGATATTCACTGTAACGCGAGAGACAACAGATTCCAGTCAGACTTTATGTGCTCTAACAGCTCGGAAAGGTTTGAATGGCGCGAGAAAACCGTTCAGCGAGAATGACATATATATATATATATATATATATATGTATTTTTTTTTTTCCTGGAACTCGATGAATTATTATATATACTGTCAGCTGCTCTGTTGGTTATTGACTCGTGTCCTTTTCTTCATGTTCCATGGAAATCCTAGTACGTGGAGCTCGTTATCGAAATCGTGGAAAATTCGAGACTAGAACACTCTTATCGCCTATGCCATTTTATATTACAATTCTCGCGTTATTATATTATACACTTGAAAAAAAAATAACATGCGTGAATTTAGCATTTATAAAAGTTATTTTGAATATGTTTATTTATAAGCATGAGTGCTCAAAAAATAAAATAACGATCGAAATCTAACCAAAAAAAAATCAGTACTCTCGAGATATTTTGATAAGGATATTCTTATCAGTTCTTTGGAACAATCTTGAGAAAGTTCTCAATACGTCTTATTCTCACGTGTTGCATATGCTCGATTTCACATGATGTCTCATCTGATCGCTCACTGATAGCACATATCAAGGAGCTGCAGAGGATGAGAGAGAGAGAGAGAGAGAGAGAGAGAGAGAGAGAGAGAGAGAGAGAGAGAGAGAGAGAGAGGAGAGAGAGAGGGCGGAGACAGGACAGGAGGGGGGAGAGAGGGAAAGAGAGCTCCAGATATATCTACTTATCAGTAGGTGTGGCAGAGTTCGATCAGACATGGAAATTTAAATCCTGACACGATCTGGCAAAATCATAGAATACGAAAAACATTACAGAATGCATCTCTCTATGCATCCATCACGACATCGAATGCTCGAACGAACAAATGTCTGCTCACATTATCGTCGAATCTCAATTTTTACACTTCCGGCATTCCAGACGTTAAAAAAAAAAGACAAAAAAATTCTCTTTCTTTTTTTCCTCTACTAACTTTGATGCTTATCACCCTCCACCAGCAAATCTTCGTATTTCGCCGAGTAGACAGACCGGATGACGAGCCACGTAGGCATACAGACACATGCGTAATTCACATACATATTCACTTGAAGTGAAAAGATTTGTTGGTGGTCAGACAAGCTTAAATACCGAGCAGAGGGTAAGACGAGCAGCGAAGAATGAACGACTTCCTGCGTTTTGCAGATTCTACCACTTTTATATATATATATATTTCTTTTTTTGACCCAGTGATTTTTGTCAAGCGAGATATATAATAGCGTTAAAATGTCTCTAAAATTACTAGAATTTAGATAAATGTAACAATTATTATTTAGTCCGGTGTTAAAAAGCTTTTAGTCACGTAAACGAAAGAAGTTTTATTTTTTTTTGTGTTTTAAGAGAAACTGGAAAATTCGTTATTTGGATGAGCCTCATGAATTTATATTATAAGTAGAAATATCTCGTTTGGTTATAAACTTTTTTTTTAATGCATATAGATCACACGAAGATCACGTTTTCGTGTTTATATTTATATATACAATTCTCGGCTGAATGATGAATAATGCAGTAAAAGTGCCCGATCTTTCTGTTGTGCACAAAATCCAACTTGTATTATTCTCACATGAAACTGGGTCTTGTCTGATCACGTGCGAGAATATCGCGATCTACTTGCATCACTTAAACTAATCCAGTTGTCGCGCTTATTTTTCTCAACATTTCGTCGTACCACAGAGACGACCTCAAATTTTTCACGTACCTAATACGTATAGAAACACGTTTACTATATACATATATATATATATATATATATATATTTAATGCACGACTCGTAGGTCGTATTTTATTTTATCACTCTCGAATTACCATTGAATCCTCCGAAAAGAGATTCTCTCACCAGGACAAACGTGACAGAATCGTACATGAGACTTTTGTCCACTTTTAGTATCTCATTTAACAATCTGGCTTTCAAATAAGTCCCAAATATTTATCTCTGTGAATATGTGGAGCAGACAAAACTTGCGACTATTTTTATTTTCTTTCACTCACGCGACACTCGGTTTTTCCTACTATTTATCAGGCGAGATTCATGTAAAATAATAAAATATTTATAACGACCCCAAACGATCGTGATTTATCGAACTGATACTTAAAATTAATAATCCAGGGTACAGAATCAGCTTTAAGAAGACTCGTCTTGAGTTCAATCATGATATAATCAAGAAGGATATTTTTCTCGAGCTCTCATCCTACAATTATTATTATTTTTTTTTACATCTTCCAATCAAAAGAGTCAATTCTCTTTTTTTTACGACTCGTTAGCAAAGGTCACTATCAAATAATGGCCAGTGAGTGATTAACGAGGTGAACAAAAGAAAGGAGGAAAATAAAAAAGTTTGAAAAATAGAGTCAAAGTTGTCCGAGGAAGAGAATAAAGAGACATATATGCGAATGAAATGAAAAATGTGAAATGAACGTAGGATAATTTTAATACCATATTTCTTCGAGTCATTAAGCCAATTATCCTTACTTACTTAGCGGCAACAGTGGATCCCCGACGAATGGCAATTATAAGTGTTTTATCGTGGTACTGCCGAGCTCACTACCAAGAGAGAAAGAGAGAAAAAGGCAGAGAGAGAGACCCGCCGCTATTGCTGTTACTACTTACTCGCGATTCTTTTACCCTTTCCTCACGTCGCTTCCTTTCTTTTTCACTCGTTTTGCCATTCTTAAACGGCCAAGTACACCATGTTACGGTAGTCTGTACGTTTAATAATGTGCTCTTGCCATTCACGTACTTATATTATCGTTAAAGGAGACGCTCCGAGTATAATCCAAAGGAAAAATATTTATTTATCACTTAAATAAATACATTTCGTTTCAGTAACTAATTTATTATTGATGAAATTCAAAAATACTAATTACTATAAAAAAAATCTTCTAAAAATATAAACAGGGGATAATTAATAAATTATTATTATTTCAGAGAACATTTTCTTTGAATAAGTAAAAAAAAAAGAAAGAGTGATTCTAACTCTGTCATTTTGACGTATATTTATTACTCCCAGTTGGACACAAATGGACTGATGTCCCGTTGAATATTCCAAGTATAACGTCAGAAAGATTGAGAGATGATGTACCCATTGAACGCGATTCGATACCGCTCCAAGAGATTATATATATACAAATATATATATATATATATATATATATATATATATATTCGATAACGTATAAAATCACTTTGAAAACTTAACTATATAGTACGAGCGGTGAGCCAAGATCGAGTTTTCTTTCTCTCGATTTCTCGGCTATTCGTTGCGCTTGAGGCCGATCCCGTGACCTTTGCCGTGGGCTTCTCTCGAGACGATGTCGACGACGTCGACAACGACGACGGAGACGTCGTGACGTACATCTGTGACACTCCCGATCGACGAGAGGTGGCGATATCACGCTCCAGCCTGAGAAGGAAAAGAGTCAAAGAAAAATCGGTTAAGAAAGAGCGAGAGAGAGAGAGAGAGAGAGAGAGAGAGAGAGAGAGAGAGAGAGATAAGCAACGCTCCAGGCGAAGATGTCTTATAGCTCTCTGAAACTCGCACGTGGACCGTGGCAAGAAGTGTCAAAGGCGAAGATACCGGGACTCGCTTCCTGGAAGCTCGAGACTAGCCATGAAGACGACGGCGACGACAACGATCTTTCCGAGAGAGGAAAAAGTGATGAAAGCTCTTGTAGGATTTACAAAGAAAGATTTTTCAACACCTCAAATTAAATTTATTTTCTAAACATTTTTTTACATTTAATATTCATTAAATTCTTTCAATTCTAATATTTTTTTTAACTCTCGCAATATAAAATAAAAATCGTTTATTCGAAAAATGAAAAAAAAATGAAAGATTACCGTGAAAAATTAAGCTATTTGTGCGAAATAAATTTCGGGTCTTAATACTGGGTCTTGGAATAAATTGTTGATTAATGAGAAAAAAATTATGAAATTTATTATTCATCTTATTTTGAACTTGAACAAATAAATGCAATTTAATCGGAATAAACTGAGATAAAAGGTATAGAAAAAAAATGGCGACCGTGGCAAGAAGTGTCAAAGGCGAAGATACCGGGACTCGCTTCCTGGAAGCTCGAGACTAGCCATGAAGACGACGGCGACGACAACGATCTTTCCGAGAGAGGAAAAAGTGATGAAAGCTCTTGTAGGATTTACAAAGAAAGATTTTTCAACACCTCAAATTAAATTTATTTTCTAAACATTTTTTTACATTTAATATTCATTAAATTCTTTCAATTCTAATATTTTTTTTAACTCTCGCAGTATAAAATAAAAATCGTTTATTCGGGAAAAAAAATGAAACGAAAGATTACCGTGAAAAATTAAGCTATTTGTGCGAAATAAATTTCGGGTCTTAATACTGGGTCTTGGAATAAATTGTTGATTAATGAGAAAAAAATTATGAAATTTATTATTCATCTTATTTTGAACTTGAACAAATAAATGCAATTTAATCGGAATAAACTGAGATAAAAGGTATAGAAAAAAAATGGCGACCGTGGCAAGAAGTGTCAAAGGCGAAGATACCGGGACTCGCTTCCTAGAAGCTCGAGACTAGCCGTGAAGACGACGGCGACGACAACGATCTTTCCGAGAGAGGAAAAAGTGATGAAAGCTCTTGTAGGATTTACAAAGAAAGATTTTTCAACACCTCAAATTAAATTTATTTTCTAAACATTTTTTTACATTTAATATTCATTAAATTCTTTCAATTCTAATATTTTTTTTAACTCTCGCAGTATAAAATAAAAATCGTTTATTCGGGAAAAAAAAAAAACGAAAGATTACCGTGAAAAATTAAGCTATTTGTGCGAAATAAATTTCGGGTCTTAATATTGGGTCTTGGAATAAATTGTTGATTAATGAGAAAAAAATTATGAAATTCGTTATTCATCTTATTTGAATGAATAAATACGTTACGATTCTCCAATTTTAGGACTTGAACAAATAAATGCAATTTAATCGGAATAAACTGAGATAAAAGGTATAGAAAAAAGATGGCGACGCGAAGGGAGAGAAAAAGTCTAAGATGTACGAGTTTTATTTCCTTTTGCCTCGTTTGAACGAGAGAGCCACACGTCGATGGAACTCGCAGGCTGTACATACACGAGGGAACGTTTCTCGAGTGGCATTCCGTGGTAAGACATCTGTTCCTGGTCGTTCCGCGTTCTCAGCACGACGCAGAATCCGCGTTGCTTTTGCTGCAAAATCGCGAGAGCTTCTCTCCCCCCACCCCACCTCTTTATCATCCTCTCGAGAAGAATACACGATGATCAGAAGCACTTATTGCTTGCGAGGTAATTGCGCTATCGATACACCTAGTGCCCCCCCTCCCCTCTCCTTGTGTATATATATATATATATATACATATATATATTTTTTTTTCCCGTTCTCCGGATACCTCTCGACTATATAAGAGTACCCTTGCACTATCGTGCAGACTCTGACTCGACACTCGAATAAAATAAAAGTTTCGATGACAGACAGGAAGTAAACTGCAGGAAGTAAATTTTTTTAGATGAATTAAGAAAAAAATCCTCAAAGAAGAATTGAAAAAATAAAATTAGTGGAATATTATTCGAAAATAATTGGGGAAAAATTTATTCAAGACTCTTGAATAATTAGCGAAATTACACATAGAAAAATTGTTATTTAAAAAATGACATAAATTAATATAATATTGGAATATTTAAAAAATCTGAAAATTGAAGAAATAGATCTTGAGGAAATTCAAGTATTCTTTATTATTCCCCGTGAAAAATGATCATCTCGTTTTTTTTTTAACGCAAAATGAAAATAAAATAAATTTATTTTGATCGTTAATTTTATATCGAATCCGCGTTAAAATTGTTACATGTAATACGCGTTTCGCGACCTCGTCCTTCACGTCCTCGGAACTGAACGACCGAGAAGAATCTCTTTCATCGAAGCGAGCGTATATTGCACTCGCGCTCCCTCAGGCATACACATCACGCGTGTATAATGTACATATATATATATATATATATATATATTTTTTTTTTCTATATACGTAAGCCTGGCCGGGCACATCAGCGGGTTAACCGTAACGCACCTGAGCAAAAAACTCGTCCCCGGCATTCCCCGATGCGTATGGATCGCAGACACATACACACAGCATCGTTGCTAATATCATTAGAGAGAAGCAAAGATGGAACTCTCTCTCTCTCTCTCTCTCTCTCTTTCTCTCTCTCTCTCTCTCTCTCTCTCTCTCTCTCTCTCTCTCTCTCTCTCTCTCTCTCTCTCTCTCTCTCTCTCTCTCTCTCTCTCTCTCTCTCTCTCTCTCTCTCTCTCTCCCCCTCTCTCTCTTCGTTCATTTCTCGTTCTCTGTGTGGATCTCGGCTCATGTTTTTCAGAGCACATCTTTTCCCTCCTGGTCCCTCGAGCTCACGTCGCTCGATATGTGCACAAATGCCTCTCCCTCTCTCTTTCTCCCCCTCTTTTTCTCCCTCCCTCCCTCTCTTTCTCTGCCTCTCTGTCTCTCCCCCCCCCCGTCTCTTTCTCTGCCTCTCTGTCTCTCCCAACTCCTCTCTTTCTCACTCTTTCTTTCTCTCCCTCTCGCTATGTGTATACAACTTTTCTGCAAAGTTACTGCACTCCAAGTATTATGCGTGCAGGTACGAGAAGAATTTTAAGCCAGCATGAAGTAAAAATTTAATCTACCGAGTTCTATAGCAGAATTGAAAATTTTCCAAATTCTGAAACGAAATTATAATTGTCACATTTCAAATTTAACCATTTTTTGAAATATTTTCCGGTGAGAAAATTTCAGAATGCTAATAATATATTAATTTGGGGGCTTGTGTAGAATTCTCAAATATTTTCCTACTTGACAGAGAAGTACTTTTTTTGGTAAAAAAAAAATACTCAATAGTTGACAGTACGAAGGAGAAATCGTATTATCCTCAAATGGACAATAATTTAACGAAATTTATTATTACATTTTCAATGCAAAATATAGCATATAGCAGAATTTAAATTTTCCAAATTCTGAAACGAAATTATAATTGTCACATTTCAAATTTAACCATTTTTTGAAATATTTTCCGGTGAGAAAATTTCAGAATGCCAATGATACATTAATTTGGGGGCTTGTGTAGAATTCTCAAATATTTTCCTTCTTGACAGAGAAGACTTTTTTTGGTAAAAAAAAAATACTCAATAGTTGACAGTACGAAGGAGAAATCGTATTATCCTCAAATGGACAATAATTTAACGAAATTTATTATTACATTTTCAATGCGAAATACAGCATATAGCAGAATTTAAATTTTCCAAATTCTGAAACGAAATTATAATTGTCACATTTCAAATTTAACTATTTTTTGAAATATTTTCCGGTGAGAAAATTTCAGAATGCCAATGATACATTAATTTGGGGGCTTGTGTAGAATTCTCAAATATTTTCCTTCTTGACAGAGAAGACTTTTTTTGGTAAAAAAAAAAAACTCAATAGTTGACAGTACGAAGGAGAAATCGTATTATCCTCAAATGGACAATAATTTAACGAAATTTATTATTACATTTTCAATGCGAAATACAGCATATAGCAGAATTTAAATTTTCCAAATTCTGAAACGAAATTATAATTGTCACATTTCAAATTTAACTATTTTTTGACATATTTTTTCGTAAGAAAATTTCAGAATGCTAATGATACATCAATTTGGGGGCTTGTGTAGAATTCTCAAATATTTTCCTTCTTGACAGAGAAGTACTTTTTTTGAGAAAAAAAAAAACTCAATAGTTGACAGTACGAAGGAGAAATCGTATTATTCTCAAATGGCCAATAATTTAACGAAATTTATTATTACATTTTCAATGCAAAATTTATCATTTGACATTCAACCAATTTGCTTATATAAAATGATTATACCAGACAAATTTACAACAAGAATTATGGTAAATATCGAGGATATTTTCGAAAGATTGACGACAATGGAAGCATAAATGAGATGATAAATCGTAAAAAAAAAATTGGACAGAGAAATTGGTCTCATTCGTAGGCTCGTAAAAACTGCAAAACCGTCGCAGAATGTTTGTGCATGTACATAGTAAATATAACCCCAGGTGCATTTGAGAGCCCGCATGACTTTTCTTGTATATATATATATATATATATATATATATATATATATATCTACCACGAAATTTATACATCGTCCTCCTTAATTCCGAAACGTGAAATTTACCGGTACGACTGGCACGCGATCGTTTTCCATCATTCCCATCGCTTTGGCTCTGTACACATATACAGAATAACACAGCGGGTTCGCTCTTAATTTTTTCGGAGACACGAGTCCAAACATTCCAGATGACCACGCAGCAGCCTCACCGGTTAGTTTTGAAATAAAAAATAAAAAGCTCAATATAAAATCGTTTATTAAATTTAAATAAATTTCATTTCCATCAAATTTAAATTTATTTGATTTTAAAAGGATTATCGCGTGCGTATGCGATATCGAAGAAATTGCTCGTCCAGTGATTGGCCCTTATTGGCCTTATCTGACCAGTTATTGGCAATTTTTTTTTTCAAACAATTCCCTGTACAGCAATTGGCATGCTTGAATCTCGTTTTATTTTCAATGTATTTTGCCAACATCTCTCGACAGTGTTTTCTTACCCGGTAGGTCTTTCACGTTGACGTTCAAGCAAGGTTCCCGCATATCTCCCGCTGACCCTTCGAGTTTCTCCAACGAGCTCGCGCCACACAGCGCTCGAGCTCCTCAACGTTTCTCGTCGAGCAAAAGCGATTAGAAATACCCTTTGCATATATATATATATATATATATATTCAAAGGGTATTATATTTATATATATATATATATATATATATATATATATATATATATATGAGACTTATAAGCGAAAAGGAGCGCCATGCTATCCATCTTCGTTTTCTCTCATCTCTTCTTGTCTCTCCGTACAAGCTGAAAATTCCGTGAATATGAGAGAGAGAGAGAGAGAGAGAGACGGTTTAAGTCCTCGGCCCGCATCGGGGCTGCCGGAAGCCGGCAGGTGGGATGCAAATTATTCAATTAACGTACAAACCCTCCGGCTGGAGATGAGAACGCCTCGAGATACCACAAATATCGCTATACATCTATAAAATGTATATTCCAGCTTCATAAAATACCTGGGAGTGTATCAAACGATAAAACATAAAAATTGAAACAGAGAAAAAAAACAAAAACATTTGAGATATTCGTTAAAGGATTATAAAATTAAATAAAATACGACAAGTTAAGGAGATTTACTAGTTTTTCATAAAATTTATTGATTTATCATAATAATTAAATTTAAAAAAATTTAAAGAATTATCGTCCTGAGGAAAAACTTGATAAAGGACTAAATTTAAATGAATGAAGAAAAGTTTTTTTCTTCTTTAATTTATGCTAACAATTTGAAAAAATAAAAATATTAAGGAAAATAAATATGAGATAATAGCAAATATGTGGCCTGTATCTATCCTACGCATATTTTCTTGGGATACGCATATTTTCTACCTGGAAGTGTATTAAACGATAAAACATAAAAATTGAAACGGAGAAAAATAACAAAAAGATTTGAGATATTCGTTAAAGGATTATAAAATTAAATAAAATACGACAAGTCAAGGAGATTTACTAGTTTTTCATAAAATTTATTGATTTATCATAATAATTAAATTTAAAAAAATTTAAAGAATTATCGTCCTGAGGAAAAACTTGATAAAGGATTAAATTTAAATGAATGAAGAAAAGTTTTTTTCTTCTTTAATTTATGCTAACAATTTGAAAAAATAAAAATATGACGGAAAATAAATATGAGATAATAGCAAATATGTGGCCTGTATCTATCCTACCCATATTTTCTTGTACATATATGACTTAAGATTTATAGTATATGCAATGCATTCATTACATCAGACGATGCATCTTTGCCTCTTGCCGAAGGGCAAAGGCTGCATCATCCAAGTTTCACAGACAGACAGACACACACACACACACTCTATCGTTTTGCGATCCTCACCTCGAGGCAGCACGAGAGAAAACCCGATAGCCCGTTGACACTTTGATTGGCAGTTCGGGGTATATATATATATATATATATATATATATATATATATATATATCCATCCAAAGGGCCCTCTCTCTCCGTTTTTCGAGATCATTTATCGTATGAACCCTCAGACGACCCTGATATTGAGAATCCCTTCGTTCACTTATATATAAACAGCCCTTATATATATATATATATATATATATATATATATAATTATAATAATATAATATATTATAATAATATTATATATATATATATAAAATTGCAAGTGAAGAGTCTCGACAATTTGTGCGACAACTGAAAAAAAAAAGACCGCGAGTACGATAGTCCTGTGTAATTGGCAACGCGAGACTTCTCCCAGAATCTTATGGACCACGTGTGTACACCTGAGAAAATTTCAACGTTTTTTTTTTCATCGAGAAAAAAAAATGTACAATTCTCGCTTCTCAGCAATTCACGTTGATTGAAAAAAAGAAAAAATATATATATATTCTCTTTGAAGATTATTTTTAATCTCTTCATGTAAAAAATAATAATTTTTTACGATGATAAATTTCGATCGGTCAAAATTTTGTGGAGAAAAAATCGACACTCTATTATTACGAGTATTATTAGGATTAAAATATGGACTTTTAATGTCCAGCATCTGTACTATTTTTAATCTCTTCGTGTAAAAAATAATAATTTTATACGATGAAAAATTTCGATCGGTCAAAATTTTGTGGAGAAGAAATCGACACTCTATTATTACGAGTATTATTAAGATTAAAATATGGACTTTGAATGTCCAGCATCTATACTGCACCCACTGTAAGGTCAGATCGTAGCAATTTATGCGTTATCCATATTCATAGATTTTTACAAGTAGCTTCCGCCGCCCCCGTTGAATCTTGCCCGAACGATGCCTACTCGTTGCTCTCTCTCTCTCTCTATCTCTCTCCCTCTCTCTCTCTCTCTCTCTCTCTCTCTCTCTCTCTCTCTCTCTCTCTCTCTCTCTCCCTCTCTCTCTCTCTCTCTCTCTCTCTCTCTCTCTCTCTCTCTCTCACACACACACACACACACACACACACACACACACACACACACACACACACACATGCACCAGGCGAAAATAATCCACGTCTGTCTTACTCGCTCTTTCTCCTTATAAAGACGCGTGGACGAGTTCGTCGACCCGGTGAGCGAGAGGAAAAAGGACATCGATACTGGACGAAAGGAGCTGATCATGCTCGGTCATTTATGCACATATATTGATGGGCTAAAATCAAAAGAGCGTATTAAGTGTATAAGCATAGCTTATATCTTATATATTCCTTTCACCTTATACGCCTTTCTGACGTTAAACCATCAATCGATACACGCCAAGTGTCAAAATATTTAATGAAGCAGCAATTTCGTTATATAGTGAACGACGATCATGTTAAGTGTTCGCGAAATATACAAAATTAATATGGAAAAAAATATTAATTTTTGCCGTAAAAATATTATATATATTTTACTTATATTTTATATAAATAATTTATAAATAAAATAAATTCGGATATACGAGAAAAATATATATATTTTCGATTTAACCAAAGACCGTTAAGATAATAATTACCGGATGAAGAAAAAGCAAATTTCACGAACACGAACGTGCAAATATCTGATTAACGTTATATTCTCGTTTAGCACGGAGAAACAGATGAACAAATTTTGAAAGGCTCGTGCACGTGTGCATCGTCCTCGAGGAAAGATGGGGGGAAAAATAAGGGGCCTGCTTCAACGTCAAAAAAAAATGGTCGAACGTGACGGTTGGCCAAAATATCACCAGAACGTTATTTCGTTCCTCGTATATATGTACCTTGAACGTGAAAAGTATATATATATATATATATATACGAGTACGGACGAGGTCAATTTTTCAGAGCTGGACGATCAAACGAGAAAGATGAGAGAGATTCGATAAAGACGAGTGTGCGAGGACATTGAGAGAAAAGAATGAGGAAGAAATGAAAAATGCTTTTGTGAGATCGACGAGAGGAGAGCCCTTCGAAGAGACACCCACACATTGCCTCATGAGAGTTGATCGGTCAAGTCTAATGCGCCAATGAAAGTTGCGAGCTGATAGTTTTCTTGCTCCTCGACGAGGTGGACCGGTTCGCTCATGTGATCTTCTTTTTTTTTTTTTTTTTTTGTTACCTCTTTCCAGTCTGCTTTTTCTTCTCGTAATGATAATAAATTCTCTGAGACTAGTGAAAAAAAATTAAACTGGGCAAAAAGTAATTGAATGGAAACAAAAAAAGTAGAAAATCGATAAATAAAAATATTTAAAAAAATTTCCATCAATTTTTGTTCAAGCCCAATTTTATTTACAGAGCTTTTTCTTTCAGTCAATTTGTAGATTGTTCTTTTGGCATTTTTTTGGTTGCAATTCACTGCGCTCTTCGACTTCTCTGAGACTGGTCAAAAAAAATTAAACGGGGCAAAAAGTAATTGAATGGAAACAAAAAAAGTAGAAAATCGATAAAAAAAAAGTATTTAAAAAAATTTCCATCAATTTTTGTTCAAGTCCAATTTTATTTACAGAGCTTTTTTTTTGCTCAATTTGTAGATTTATCTTTTGGCATTTTTTTTTTACTCTCTTCGACGAACTTTGGAATGGCCAGTTCGATCGGTATGCCGTTGCAATTCAATGCGCTCTTCGACTGGTTGGACGCCCTTCGGGTGAGCAAACAACTGGAAAAATATATCGTCGATAAATATTTTTTTGTAACCCCCATATACTCGGCCTTGCCTCGTATTTCTCTCGTCTCTCGGACGTTCCTCCGTGCGGAGTCGGTGCTCGATCTTTTTCGATTTCCATCCGAGAACTCGATGCAATACGCGGCACATTTGAGAAACAACTTTTTTCTTGCCATCCCCGTTATGTTCGATTGCGAAATGAGTGAAAAAAAAATAAAATTAAAAAAATTAAAAAGAACGAAAAATTATGATAATCTCTCGTGGTGATTTTGGGATACAGAAGTCGTGAAATTTTTCCCGTGAATATTATATTTGTCAGAGGTAAATGACTTAACGATCACATAAATCTCGGTCTATCTCTGTCTCGCTTTCTGGTAAAACCGGAAGGCGAATTAGCCAAGGCGAAACGAGAAAAATATTATTAAAAAAAAAGAAAAGAAAAAAAACGCGAGGAGGAAAAGGAAAGAATTTATTTGGCCCGATTGATTAAAAAAAAACAACACAAATTTATTTACTCAATTTTATCGATACACGAGCAGTAAGAAAATGGGAGATAAATAAGAGAAGATTAAATTTTAAAAAAACTGAGTTAGTTACGTATTTATTATTTTTGACACCAAATAACAATTGACATTTATTTAAATGTAAAAAATTATTTTAAACGAAAATCATAACTACTAAAATTTTAAAAAATCATCAGATTCTAAAAAATTTTAATTCAGTGATTTTTTTCACAGTTTTCGTTTCCTTGGAATAATTTCGCTTCGCATTGTAATTCGAGTATAAAAATGAGCATAATACCACACGTAGCCACCATTAAACATTTTCAATGTATGGTAAAAATATAAATAAATAAATATATAATATATAATATAATATAATATAGACGCTATTAGTTGGTAGAGCAGAATTAAAGCGAGACGAGACGAGAATTCCGGTGCTTAAGGAGGTTCAACGTACTCGATTAAAATGCCCGCGATCCGCGATAACAGTAGAGTATAAAATGTACGAGTATACTTCAGAGCTCGAGGAGAGAGGGTACATGATTTACTAATATACTCTTCGATCGTCAAAAAAACATTAGAGCATGAAAATATATATATATATTTTTTGTACCAGAGGTGGTTAAATTTATTTTCGTAATTTTTTTTCTCTCTCTCTTTCTCTCTTTCTCGTTCAATCCTCTGCGTTGACTCTCTGAACGACATTTTGAGCCACACGACGTATTACATTCTATACTGTACAAGTCCTTAATACACGAGTCGAATGAGATTCGATCATTTTACCGCACACAACGAAATGAAAATTCCTCGTGCTCGTAACTTTTGTCGTTACGAGAGAAGCGATCGCGTCTCTTGGCTGCCCACACGCTTCAACCTTTCTATGGGTCATTCTAGGCGAAATCGACAGAATCATTTACAATTATTGATATTATTTTGCCAGGAAAACACAAAAAAAAAAGCAACACAAAATCTTAAAATCTTTACAAAAATACAAGATCCATTTTTTTTTCTCCCATGGAATCAAAATCATTTCGCAGATATAAATTGAGGAAAATTACTTTTAAAAAATCAAAAATAATCATTTTTCATTTCGACCACTATTTCCCCAAAGGTCTCAAAATTTTTATTTTCAATTAAAAGCATTGAGTGTAAAAATTTCAGATCGATCAATGGAATTTTTCATTCAAAATTTTTATTAATAACGACCAGACGTAAAAAAAAAAAAACAAAAAATCATAAAATTCGTATCGATTCTTTTTCACATGCTGGTCTTCACCATTCTAAAAGAGAAAGTAAAAATAAAAATTGCATCGTTTGGTCCTGAAATTCCCCATGTATTTTCAAACTCTTCTTTTCTCTACTCCTCTTCTTTCTTAGCTCCCTGCTGACGCGGATGCTTTCGCGATCTTCGTTTCTCAACGACGTAGAATTGCATATATATATATATATATATATGCAAGGCCCTGCGCAAGCGAGAAGTGCACACGCGCCTCAAACCCATTCGGGCTACGAGACTCGGCTACCGGTCGTAACGGCCCCATATCACGCGTCGGTCCCTCGACGGGCCCACGCGCGAGAGCGCGCATATCGCGCCACCACACGGCAAACACGAGAGATGCAAAAGTCGTCTCGTATATATTCGAAGGTTCTTTGAGCACTTCTCGCCACTTTTTTCACCATTCGCACATTCCATTGAATTTTTTTTATTTTTTTATTCCCCTCGACTTATTTCACTAGATTGTTGAAAACGATGGGTTAAAACGAATGGGACAAGAATTGAAAGAGGGAGAGAAAAGAGAGAAGAGAAGACAAGGAAGAGCCTCAACAATTTTACTGCGAAGAATATATATGAAATTTTTTTAAAAATTTCTTATTAAAATATTGCAAAAGAATAAAAATAAATTATTATATAATAAATAAATATTTATATGGAGGATTGATAAATTTTTAATATGGAAAATAGTATGATTTTCAATCGTGAACGTATATTATACCTGATCGTAATTCATCGAATAATCAGTAATTCATTTTACGCGTCACACGAATCCGCTTTAATCTTATTTATCTTGGCACGAATCGGTAAAACGAGACACACGAAACTGTAGCGTACACCGTATGAACGATATACACCACTTAATATTTCTTCTGGATTGGCTCTTGAGAGTATTCAAATACGTGGTGGTGATGGCGCGATGGTGGCTTCCGCATCGCAAACGTCTCTTCGTTTATTCGATCCCTCGTCGAGGGCGCAGCCGTCATCAAGTTTCTATCAAGTTCTCCGTTTCAAAAGTCGTTTATACGTGTATACGTATATATATATATATCTGTAGCTGATATACCATCAGAGTTTGGTGGAGAAAAAGTGCGGGGGCACGACGAGTGATCGCTGGGTGTATAAAAGCCCTATATATATATATATATATATATATATATATAATACAGGAATAATTCATGGGGGCCCGAGATTAAAGCAGATCTCGTAAGGATCTCTTCCCCTTCTTTCTCTCTTTGTCTCTTTTTCTCTTTTTCAGTTCCTCAGCATCTTCAACCCGTCATCCCTCTTACTGGTCTTTTCTCGTTTGTTACTTTTTGCTTTTTTTTCCATTGGCCTCTTCATGGGCCTTTTCCTTGACTCTCGATGCCCCCTCACTTTTTTCGATTCGCCCGAGCTTGATTCTTTCCCGTTCTTTCGTTTCGTCGGCGTCACGATCCCCGGCCGGAATTACATACGAACCACACACCGGGGCATAATACACCTCTCCGAACCAGTCAACGAACTCAGCGCGCATTAATAACGTGATGTAATCTTCTCTTGGTCTGCTATAGTACGATATAGGATATACGATATATAGATATATATATATATATATATATATATATATATATATATATACATACATATATATATATATTCACTCACTATGTATTATATATTCGTTCAATTTTTTTTTCACATTATTCGTTAGGCTCTTGCACTGTTGAATTGCTCGAGGGAAGAGTTTTTAATGATTTACGAGCAAATTTTCAATATCTACATGTTTCTTCATGCGGATAAAATTAACAAAATTACTAATATTCAAATCACAATTTTTTAAACATTTTATTGAATCACTATTTTCCCTGTTAATTAAATATATATATATATATGCTCACTATGTATTATATATTCGTTGAATTTTTTTTTCACATTATTCGTAGGCTCTTGCACTGTTGAATTGCTCGAGGGAAGAGTTTTTAATGATCTACGAGCAAATTTTCAATAACTACATTTTTCTTCTTGCAGATAAAATAAACAAAATTACTAATATTCAAATCACAATTTTTTAAACATTTTATTGAATCACTATTTTACCTGTTAATTAAATATATATATATATATATATATATATATATACTCACTATGTATTATATATTCGTTGAATTTTTTTTTCACATTATTCGTAGGCTCTTGCACTGTTGAATTGCTCGAGGGAAGAGTTTTTAATGATTTACGAGCAAATTTTCAATAACTACATTTTTCTTCTTGCAGATAAAATAAACAAAATTACTAATATTCAAATCACAATTTTTTAAACATTTTATTGAATCACTATTTTACCTGTTAATTAAATATATATATATATATATATATATATATATATATATACTCACTATGTATTATATATTCGTTGAATTTTTTTTTCACATTATTCGTAGGCTCTTGCACTGTTGAATTGCTCGAGGGAAGAGTTTTTAATGATTTACGAGCAAATTTTCAATAACTACATTTTTCTTCATGCGGATAAAATAAACAAAATTACTAATATTCGAATCACAATTTTTTAAACATTTTATTGAATCACTATTTTCCCTGTTAATTAAATATATATATATATATACTCACTATGTATTATATATTCGTTGAATTTTTTTTTCACATTATTCGTAGGCTCTTGCACTGTTGAATTGCTCGAGGGAAGAGTTTTTAATGATTTACAAGCAAATTTTCAATAACTACATTTTTCTCCATGCGGATAAAATAAACAAAATTACTAATATTCAAATCACAATTTTTTAAACATTTTATTGAATCACTATTTTCCCTGTTAATTAAATATATATATATATATGCTCACTATGTATTATATATTCGTTGAATTTTTTTTTCACATTATTCGTTAGGCTCTTGCACTGTTGAATCGCTCGAGGGAAGAGTTTTTAATGATTTACGAGCAAATTTTCAATAACTACATTTTTCTTCATGCGGATAAAATTAACAAAATTACTAATGTTCAAATCACAATTTTTTAAACATTTTATTGAATGACGATTTTACCTGTTAATTAAATAAATATTGAAAAAATCAAAAATTATTTATCCTTCGATTAAAAAAAAAATTTCACACTCTCACTGACCGCTCTAACTTTTTTTTACAAGTTCCACTTTTGTAGACTGCGCGTCTCTCTTGCGGTAAAAAAAAATAATGCGCGAGATCTACATTTTGTCTCTTTGGTAAAATTTATGGCACATTTTATCTGAAATCTAAGGGTGTCCAGTTCGTTTCTCTTTCTTTATCACCGATTTTCTTGTTTTTCTCTTTCTCTGTATGTTTTTATTATTTTTTCAACATTCCTCATTTACAATCTTTTTTTATTCTTTTATTTCCTCTCGTATGTTTTTTTTTTTTTTTCGTAGTATTTAGTACTCGGTGATTTTTTTAACGTTGAATATATTATGACCAGGCGTTTTGTACGTAAATTTGTAAGCCTTGGAAATGAAAAAAAATCGTTCGAGCACTCTCGTTACTTGTATATATATGCGTGTGTGTGTCTGTGTGTGTGCATTGCACCTTTCAACGAGCAAAATTTTATTTCCTGGTTGCTCTAAAATTGCAACGAGCAAAAAAACCCTCAACGAAGCTATACATAGTATATAGATATATATAAGCATAGTAATGTGAACAAGTTTCACACAGCTATAATATTTGCTTCGTCGAAATGCTCGGGGGAGAGCAAATCTTGGTGGATGCCCGAGAGGCTCGCCTTCGCCTTCCTTTTCACGGCAATTAAGAGACGTGATTTAGGAGTCTCTCGGTGCTGAGTCTCGAAGCTGCTGCTGTGCTTGCTACACGCGGTTCTCTGGTGTTCTCCACTTGCTTTTGCTCTCGCTGTTAATATCGATACCTCCGAGCAGTTTGTTTTATTATTTTGCTTTCGCTGTTGCAGGTTCAAATCCTCGATTTCTTTCTCTCTACATACACACACACACACATATATATATATATATATATATATATATATATATATATATATATATATATATATATATATATATAGGGACTCTCTATATACATATATATTTTTTTTCATGAGCACACAAATAACCCAAGTACACACGAAGGATCATTATATTACGAAGAGTCGAATGGGCTCTCCGAAACTCGAAACTCTTTACGAACAAAAGATTATTGCGTTACTGCAGTAGCGCATTTGGCAGTGCTCTGAAATTTATGCCGAGACAAAGGACGTTATAAATCGATATTTAGGGTCCTGAATAAACTTAATTTTTTTTTTTTCTCAACTATAATAATACGTGACTAAAATCCCTATAACTCTCGGTTTATCGATGAAGTTGTAACTCCTCTCTGGGCTCGTTTTCTTTATAATTCTTCAGATTTTTAAATTCCACTCGGTTCATTAGGGTACGTTTTTTTTTTTTAAGTTTAAATTCGACCCTTTAATTCTTGCCCTTTGACCCTTTAATTTCAGCGATTTTCGAAATGCTCCAAAGGCCACAAAACCGAAAAAATTTCAATTAAATAAACGGCATTCCCCGAGTCCACTCGTGGTGTTTTGAAACCCCTACTTATTGGCCTACATCGGTCAACCGGAAGTAAAGTTACAGCGACTTAAAATTTCGATAATTTTCGCAATTTCATTTTTGACTATTTCTACAGAATCGTACTTGTATGTACTTGGAATATGTAAGCAAGTGGTGCGTATAGTATGAAAAATTTCTGGCCCGCAAAGATTTCAAGATTAAGGGTCATCCACCCGCCGAACCGCCTCGGACACGCTGCTCTCTCTCTCTCTCTTTCTCTCTCTCTCTCTCTCTCTCTCTCTCTCTCTCTCTCTCTCTCTCTCTCTCTCTCTCTCTCTCTCTCTCTCTCTCTCTCTCTCTCTCTCTCTCTCTCTCTCTCTCTCTTCCTCTCTCTCTCTCTCTCTCTCTCTCTCTCTCTCTCTCTCTCTCCCTCTCTCCCCCTCCCCACGAGTAACAACACCAAAGGATTCCAGAGACCCTCGCCACTTTTACACGCACACTCGCCTTGATCTTCGTTTATTCACGGCCAGCAGAGCTCTCGAAGCCAGAAGAGCTTCGTTCTTTTTAACCACGAGAGAGAGAGAGAGAGAGAGAGATATCTTCAAGCCCCTCCCTACCTCCCCCTCCGCCCTTATTTTCTTCCTTACCCTCGTGACTTGGTGCTTATCGTTGCGTATGGATTTCGCTCGTCTGTAAAAAGCCCTCGGGCCCACGTGACTCGATACCTTTTCGAAGCAGCACCTCTGCCGATGTTTTATATATCGGTGTGTATAACTCTCTTTGAGAGTACAGAACAGCACGCGAAGCTCGACGAGGCGAAAGAACAGCATGCCTCGTTGCCTCGTTGCTTTTTCATCCATATGCGATATATATATATATACATATATACATATATATATATATATTTGAATGTTGTGTGTATGTGTGTAAAATAAACGCCATATGCAAATTTGTGTGGGTGCATTATACACATTACGCGTGAAATTACATATACCACATGTGCCCCAAAGGGAAAAATACATATATATATATATATATAGTCGTGTACCCATAAAAAGTTAACCATTGAGAATTTTTACCGTTTTCGATGGCCAAATATTAAATGATACAGCATATATTTCGTGGTAAATATACTCGCTCGATAATAAAACTAAAGTAATTAAAAATATTCGTAACTCAAAAGAAACGATGGTACTTGAAAATCGTGCCAAGAAAATTTATTTATTAAGCCTCGATACGACTTTTACATAGCAATATTTGTGTCGATTATTTTACTCCCAAGTGCCCTGAAATATTTAAAAAAAAAAAAAATGACAGCTAATAAATATTTCATCCTTTTAATTGATATTTGCGTGACTTTCGATTGTTTGCTCGATATTAAAAATAAAATAAAAATAAAACAGGATATACAAAAAATTCAATACTTAATAGGAACGACGAGGTGGAGGGGGGTGGGTGGGGGGGAGGTTAGATAGTTTCTTTACGACCAGAAGGTTGTGCAATCCCCAGAGAATCATATATATATATATATATATATCTATATAATAAGTATGATAATACTTATGTGGTACGAGGAGATAAACATCATCGAGACTATATAAACGATTAGTTGCTATATCTCTTCGTCTGCGTCCATGCGCCCAGATTAATATCGCTGCTCGATTCTCTCCTCTCTCTCTTGTTCTCTCTCTCACTCTCTCTCTCTCTCTCTCTCTCTCTCTCTCTCTCTCTCTCTCTCTCTCTCTCTCTCTCTCTCTCTCTCTCTCTCTCTCTCTCTCTCTCTCTCTCTCTCTCTCTCTCTCTCTCTCTCTCTCTCTCGTAACATACCTGTTGAGAGAAACCGCGTAACTTTTACGGTGTATTATAACACACAAAAGAGTATATATAAGTATATTCCTTTTTGAATATATTAATCGCCAATGTATAATATATAATTCAAAAGTATGGCTATCGAATTACGATCGCAATAAATGATATTCGCGTAAGAGACAAATATATATTCGTATAAACACATGGAGACAGTTATGTCTTCGACGACGTGACTACCCTGGTACAAAAAATGTATTCGGTGGCTCGTAAGATCGAATAAAACGATCTCTTATCATATATCTCTCATATTGGATTATTCGTTTGATTATAATTGTCATTAATTGAGTTTTTTATTTTTTTTTTCGAGTGACGTTTAAATGAAAATAATTTAAAAGGGGCTGCAGGAGAATTTTTTAAAATTTTTATCTTTTTATATGATTAATTTGTTTTAATCATTTTACATAATTAATTTTTTTAAATCATTTTATATAATTAATTTATGTTTATTATTTTATATAATTAATTTTTGTTTTATCTTTTTATATAGTTAATTTTTTTTTATCATTTTATATAATTAATTTATGTTTATTATTTTATATAATTAATTTATGTTTATTATTTTATATAATTAATTTTTTTTTATCATTTTATATAATTAATTTAACCCTTTATTTTTTATTACAGCTGTATACCGGATGGCGGGGACGTTTGCAACGCGATGACGGAGATTCGACCGTCACCACCTGGTTATCGCGGCCAGGATGAGGCCCCGGGTCCAATTAATTGCAGCCCGGGGTCATTCAAGTACGCGAGTCACTCTCACCACCCCGAGCACAAACAACAGCAGCAACAAACAAACGTTAATTACGGAAAAAGTGTCCCGATTACATACAACAATCAAGAGAGCTACATCAACAAGCAGAGCAACGAACAATCGAGCTATCGACGAAAAACCGAAAATTCCAGCGGTAGAAGAAGCTCGTCCGGTGAAAACGAATCCAACACCGAGACGAACAATCAGAGCGTCAATAAAAAAAGCACTATTGCCAATTACAACGAGGGTTACAAGAAGAATACTCCGGGATATAAAAACGACAGTGGGTTAGTACATTTTATTTATTTATAATTTACGATTTTTACAAAATTATTTTATTTTATTTTATTTTAATTACATAGACAAAATTATTTTATTTTATTTTAATTACATAGACAAAATTATTTTATTTTATTTTAATTACATAGACAAAATTATTTTATTTTATTTTAATTACATAGACAAAATTATTTTATTTTATTTTGATTACATAGACAAAATTATTTTATTTTATTTTATTTTATTTTATTATGAAGAAATTTATTTGGTTTTAAAAACATTTTTTTGTTTCGTAATTTTAAGATACAGCGAAAGCATCGGATTCGACAGCTTCAGTTTGCCCCTTAATGAACGAGACGATGCTTCACCACCGCCAACACCACCGGTACGCGATGCATCCAGTCTCAAAGGTGTTTGCTATGGACCCGGACACGAAAAATATCCATCCTGGCCGAGTGCCCCAGAGCGTCATCCCGGCGAGGATCCTCACGATGACGAGGCAAACGGTCATGGCGGCTCGCACAGATCGAAATCTTGGACCGATCATACGAACTATCCGAAGGAAAAACCGGCCCAATACACGAGGCCACTTGCAAAACGTCCCAATCCAGCGTTTACTCAACAGGTATCGTTTTTTTTTTTTTTTTTTTTCATTCAAATGAACAAAAAAATATATTTTTTTTGTTTGCATCAAAAACAAATAAATTTCCACAATTGCATCACAAAAATTCGACACAAATTTTATTTCGTAGCTGACGAAAAAAATTTTTAAAAATTGTATCAGCGAAATATATTAATTGTTTGAATTTACAAGCCACGAAATTTAAGAGAAAATTCTCAATCGAACGTTTATCCAATAGATATCGATTTTTTCATTCCAATAAACGAAATAAAATACAATTTTTTTTTTATTAAAAGCAAATGAATTTCCACACTGTCATCAACAATAATTTTTGAGTAATAAATTTGCTATTGCACCATCGGAAAAATTGGATTCACTTAACAATTTTTTAGACCAATTTTCCAATATTACATCGTAGCTGACTAAACAGTTGAAAAATTCCCAGCAACAAAAATTATCATTGTGACTGAAATTTATGAGTTGAGTATATCGAAGGGTTAATTGCAAGTGATCATAATGGGAATGATGAATTACAGCTGACATTGTTATGTGGAACGTTCGTAGGGAGAGAAAGAGAGATAAAAAGTGAGAAGAGAGAGAAAGAGAGAAGAAAGAGAAAGAGAGAAGAGAGAGAAAGAGAGATAAAAAGAGAGAAGAGAGAGAAAGAGAGATAAAAAGAGAGAAAGAGCGAGAAAGAGAGATAAAAAGATAGAAAGAGCGAGTAACGTAGTCGACCGTGAGGGTAACATCGCGTAAAAGACAATTAATCACCACTCCCACATTCTCCTTTCTATCTTGCGCACTTCCTGACGTCACTCTCGAGTTCTACCGAGCCTCAAAAGACAAAGACAGAGAGCACTTAATTCACTGTGAATTTTTTTGCTTCCACTAGTGTTTAATTACTTCTTTATTACAGACACGACACAAAAATTAATAATTTCATTTATTAAAAATCCACCACACAGAGTTCACCCTGAATAAAATTCTTCCGAGGAGTTTTACGATTCCGAAGAAAATGGAAATTTCTTCAAAGATTCCTCTGATTAAAAAATAAATAAATAAATGTTCTCGATGATTTCTATCGCGTTCATTTAATTCGTGCTTGAAAATTGAAAGGAAACAATAATTATGAAATTTTCAGCTGAAAACCGTGATGGAACGTTGCGAAAAAATACCCGCAGAGACTTTTGAGTCTCGGGGTAATCGCGTGAATGCTGTCGAGGAGGAGCCGAGATTGTGGCCTCGCGTTGATCGCGAGGGTAAACCACTCGGTGATGCCGAGTACGTTGTTCCTTCACCACCCGAGAGAGAAGAGCAACAACCCTCACAAACGATAAGCCATGCTGAGCTTGAGGCTTACGTGAGAAGTTATCAGGATCCTCAAGTGTCAGAGGTAAGAAATTTTTTTATTTTAATAATAATTATATTTAATATAATATTCTCTGATAAACAATCGAATTATAACGATTTTTCGCTAAAATTAATAAAATAATGAAAATTCATATAAATTTTAACAGGTCGATGCCTACAGAGAAACTACATTGACCCAAGCTGGACTCGAGGAATACACGAGGGTTCAACATTCGCAACAAGCGAGTTATGCCCAATCAGAAGGATATCACAGTTATGTCTCTAGTGTCGATTCAACGACAAATACTCCATTTTTAGACAGGTAAGATTTTTTTCAATTGAAATTTAACTACTTTTTTTTAAATAAATATAAATTAATATTTATACAAATTAATATCCACGAATTAAATTTTTTCGTGGAATTAAAATGGCAATTTTTTTTTTTCTCCCCATCTTATCTGTCTCGATATAAATTGGAATTTGTATCGATTATTTTTTTGTGAAATTCGAATCGATCTACCTGCAAATAAAATTGACATGAACAATCGGTGATTCTGTTAATTTTTCATTTCAGATTGCGCAGGGACAGCGAGGCAGTTGCTCAGCGTCCATCATCATCCTGGGAGGAAGGTTCTCGGGAGGGTCGTGACAGTGTCGTGACGACATCGAGTGGTGGCAGTGCTTCGAGCAGTGAGACGTTAAAATGGCACGGTTCGATGTCCGACGTGAGTGTATCGAGTGGCTTGCCGGCCCGTCAAGTCCCAAATGACAGATGGGACCGTGGCTCGATGTCAGACATATCCAGTGTAAATGGCTCAGGAACGAATAACGCTCGAGTACAAAAGCCTGCGAATCATCACGAAAAGTGGCAAAGTTCGATGAGCGATCTCAGTAATTCAGTACTATCGACCTCATCATCATCATCGTCATCATCATCATCATCAGCATCGAGACACGCAATCAGGCACAATATTGGCAATAACAAGTGGAAACAAGAGACAAACAAATGGCAGGCATCGATGAACGATAGGAATTCCATTGAATCATCAGTAGCGAATGGTCGAGTCAACTTACCGACTGTGATAAGTCAGTGTGACTCAGTCGGTGAGGTTTGCCAAGCGAGTTCAGGCCGCGAGGGAAAATGGCAAGAGTCAAGCATAGACGAGGAAGCTACGAAAATAACCCAAAGAAATTGGGAATCTTCCGCAACGATTGAAACGGAAAGATACAACTCCGTGGCAACTCGGACAGGTCCGCAAAGTCCAAATTGCATTTCTCAGCTTCAAAACAGCACGCAGAGCCTTCAGTCTGTCGAAGAATGGGATCCACTAGGTGGCTCCATGTCGGATGTCAGTCAAACTAATCTTGGGCTTCACTCAAACAGCAAACAGCTGATAGCTCACAGTGCAAGAGTTCAAACACCGCAGAGACATCATTCCGAGAGTGTTCTCTATCTCGATCGTGAGAGAAGTCAACGTAAACTTTATCCAATCGCCACCATTCAACCACAAGAGATTAATAGTGATTTTTCATCAAGAAGATTATCATCAGGCTCGCCTGTCTCGCCTCAGCAGGGCCATCTGTCGGTCGCGGAGCGTATCAGCGAACTCGAGAAACAACAACAGATGCGTTACACTTATTTGGATCCGGAAAAACGACACAGAGTCTCAGATCCAACGTTAAAAGCAATACAGAAAAAGGCTCTTCTCTCATTTTACGAGAGACACCATCAATCCTCGTGGCGTTCGGAGCCTCAACTTGTCCAGGAATTATCACCGATCGCCCAGAGTCCTCCGCCTCAACCTCCACCAAGACCACGTCCGTCCTCATCGAGAAGAGCGAGCTCAGCCTCGGATTACTCAACCGGTGCATGGAGGGAAAAAACATCGCTTGGTCATAACTCTGGTGATCCTCCAAGCTCGAAGCATCAACACAGCAACAGTTGCGGAAGCCTCTCGACCGATTTACTCGGTCCTGTTATTGTTGGACCGGCCATTTCGATTGACGATTGGGTACCCGAGAGACCACCGAAAAAACCTCATTTACGAGCAGCCTACAATGATCGTGTACCAAGCCCTGATCTTCCACCTCCATCGCCACCAACCGTCACGGAAAATGAAGTTCTCAATTGCGATGATCCACTTCCACCTCCACCTCCCGAGCTCAGTGACGGCTGCTCCGTCGATAAAGAAACTCATCGCGAAGAGAAGAAACGTCAGAGATCTTTGCAGCAAACGGAGAGACAATCGGGCAGAAGATCAAAGCATGGAAAACGATCGGAGAGAGATGAGAGAATTTTAAAATTATCACCCGTAGCTTCGACAATAAAAAATAATCCATTTAAACAGCATAATGACGAGTCACAGGGACATTTCGTTCGTGGAAATTCTATGAAAAATTCTGAAACCGATTTTTTAATTGAGAATGGAGTCAAGGCTGGCTTAACCACAAATCGTATCGCCCCAAGTGGAAGATCAAGTTTGCGTTATCCATCGACACAAAAATTAATGGTCAATGGTCGTGTTGGACCGTTAAGGAAAACCGAGGAGAGACATTTTAACTCACGTCCACCAGCTCGTCTTCCTGATCTTGTGTCTCAGAGATACAGCGATTCTGGCAATCAAAGACCTGCCCCCCAAGTACCTGTCGAGTCGAGAATCATTCGGCAGGAATCTATGCGTGTTGAGAGCACGAGAATCGACGCCTCGGGACTTTTGAGAAATGAAACGAGTCACAGATACGAGAGTTCAACGGGTCAAAGACCACAACCACAAGTCCCAAAAGCAAGCAATGGGACTGATGGAAAAAATTCTTTCTCCTCGAGCCTTCAGCAACCAATCAGACCGAATTATCTTCCGGTCAATGAAGCCTCAAAGAGTCAGGGAAAATATGGGGAAATTACGAGTCACTCATATGGGGTTGGAAGTCCAGTTAAAACTGGATATGAGGCCAGCTCGAAATTAATGGCCGAGGCCAGTCCCCAGAAATATCACGAACCACCGAAATACTCATTGGGACATCATCAACGTCATGGGGATGGAAATCAGCGAAATTATTACGCTTTACCCCCAAAATACATTGATTCACCCAAACAAAAACCAGCCCCGCAGTGTCCCCTTGACAGATATGGAAATTCAAATTCACCGGGTTCGCCGCCACCTCCGCCATTAGCCCCGAGGCAAAATACACCAGGAAGAAAATCACTTCCACCACCGCCAAGGCCAGCTCCACCCCATAATCTTCAAGGGTAAGTTTTCACATTTTATGGAACGATTTGATTTTTAGCAAATTTACTAATTCAATGGCTCAGGAAAATTCATTACGACAATTTTATGGACACTCAAAATGGCTGCCCAAAAGTAAAGATTTTTTTACAATACTTTAGATCGTCCTCACTGTGAATGATTTTTTTTTTTTTTTTTTGTTTATTCGAAAAATCTGTTAAGGCGATGAGCTATACCGACGCCATTGCTTTTCTGCAATAACAAATCGCTTTTCCTCTCTTCTCTAAGATTGTTGATTTTGCTTTTCCCCAAATTATTAATCATTTTGGAGAAAATAGGGGATGTGACTCATTTATCATCGATCTTTGTCTCTCCTCGTCTTGGAAAAATGTCAAACAGACTGATTGATCGAAACGATTTACAAAGCTGCAAAATGTTCGTAAACTCGCGGACAAAATCGAAAGAAAATAAACCTAATTTCATAAAATTAAAATTTGGTGCCTCAATATATTTTTCTCTAATACCAAATCATAACAAAATTATTTCCCAACTAATATCCTTGGTTAAAAAAAAATATATCAATTTTTTCAAATATTAATTTACCTTCCAAAATCCATAAATATTAAAAATTATTTTTAAAAATATCAGAGGCACGAAATTTTGCCTGAAATTGTAAAATATTGTGGCAAAAAAAATCGTCTCATTTACCAATGATCTGTTTGGGTTCACTTGAGAGAGTTCAAAAAATCACTGGACCGTTGCAAAGGATACAGTCGACTGGTCTATTTGTAAAATTACGAGTGGCTCGACCGTCTCGAGTCTTCTTGTCTCTCTCGAGTCAATCAGGTGTCTTCCAGGTGGCAGATAAGTTGGCGAGGCGTACGATATATCGCGTTTACACACGCACACAAACTGAGACAAAACGTAATTGATAGTAGGAGAGGTCGGAAAAGTTCTCTCTCGAGATAAAGCCAGAAAACAATCGGCCAATAACAATTTCACCGGTTCAGAGCTCGCTGGACGATTCTATATAGACTGGCTGAAGTGTTTGCTATTCCTTTTGCTTCGTCTTACTAGTTATTTTACCGATGCTACGTGAGTTTCTCACCAGGATACAGGATGTCGGATATAAGCTCCGATCTCACGTCGTGATAACTCTTTTCACCTTTCTTTTGTTTCCTTCTCGCTCTGATTGGGTGAACGATATCACTCGTGTCTTTGTCCCATCAGCTCAGCCATCATTCTCGTCACTCGCCCTGTCGTATTTTTCTCTTTTCTTATGCTCGAGTGGCCACTCAAAAAAAAATAAAAAAAAATAAAAAGAAAAAAAAAACAATCATCATAGACGCATTCTCTACCTCATGTAGAGCTTCCATTTTGCCCAAACAGCTATGCAGTGTTTGACTCTTGTTCCTCGACCTCACTTCTCAATCATCTTTCGACCTTTCTTCTTTATTACTTTTTTTTTATTTTTTTCATCCTCCTCAATCTCTTTGCTTCCTCAAAGCTCGCTGGAGCAAAACAATGTTCTCGTTCTCTTCGTCTTGTAGCTCGTTCACCTGCGTGCTAAACGAGACTCCTCTCCGTGTATGAGAGAGTTACCAAATTGACATGGTCACGCACTGTTAAGAAACGATTCTTTAAGACTTTTTTTTTTGGGCCCTCAATTTTTTTTTTTTTTTTTCGATTCTGTATATTTGCTTTTAATGATCGTACAATTTTGCCTCGAGGCATTTTTGTTTTCAACGAAGCGGAACGGAGAAAAACCGATCTATTTGTTTTAGATTTATTTTTGAGCTATATAATTCTTTATTCCAGTTTCGCGATTGTATTTATAGCTGCGATTGCATACGTGTATGTGTGCATTTTAAAAGTATAGTTTCCGGTGTGTGCTCGAAAACACCTGCGGCTACGGAGCGAGACCACACGACCTCGCTCTCGAGGATTGTGATGGGGTCGTATTCGTCTTCTTTCTTTTCACTCGTTTCCTTGAGACTCATGCACAATTTCGTACTTCTTATCGATAAAATATCGATCAATTTTTGCCAAAATAGCAACAACAATAAAAAAAGTTAAACGAAAACAGAAAAAAAATTATTATAAATAATATCTTTGTCACTTTTTCATGATTTTTTTTTTTGTGCTTTCGGTATATAGTGGCAGGTTGATTCGTTATCAGCGAAAAAATATATCGACGTAGGATCTTTAAATAAAAACTAAATAAAAAACTTTAAATATTTTCTTTGTAATCCTTCATCCTATAAAATGCAGCCTAATTAATTAAGTCTATGATTTTTTCCTATTTTTCCATTACATTTTTTTTCAAGTCACGTGTGACGTGTGTCAATTTTTTTTTTTTTAGTGAAAAAAATATTTCACAATTATTCTGAAATGTCCTGTACACAAATAGATCTCGAATAAGTTATACTTACAATGAGTACACGTAAGATCGGTATAGGATATCTATAATACACTTAGCACTATACATATATATATATATATATATGTATATATATGAGATCGAGTCGGTCGCGAACAACTGCCCGACAACGGGGTATCACTTAACATCCAGTCGCAAAAGTTCCCCGACTCGTTACTAACCGCGTACACGCGTTACTATCGTACCAAGGCATCGAAAAAAAAAAAAAAAAAAAAAAAAAAAAAAAAAAAAAAAAAACAAACGGGGCTAACAAGCACTCTCCGTGTGTTTTATACATAAATGCACGTATCTCCACCCTCGTATATATGTAGCTATCCCTCGTATATATGGGAATATATATGGGCCATCTTGGGCGAAAGGGGAAATGGAGAAAACGAATTACAGATCCTTTTACAAAATGGCCATACGCAAGAGCCATGAATCTGCAGGTGTTTTTGCAAAAAGTTCATTACCTCATTCTGACAATTAATTTTTCTTCTTTCTCCACAAGACGTAAATTTTATATATATACATTTTTTTTAATTAAATTAAATTCTGTGATCATTAAAATATTGTGAAAATATTTAATATTAATTGATTTAGAAATGAAGATTTGAATAAATAATATTTTCACTATTAATTCGTTGAATTTCAACACGAATAGAGTGATAATTATATAGCGAGATTACTTTTTTTTTTTTTTTTTTGCGCAACATCAAATTGACACTTATGTACCAATTACTTGAGGCTGTATAGAAATCGCGTGCTACGTGGTCCTTTGCGTCAAAAAATGAAATGTCGTGACTGAGCTAATAAACCAGAAATTGCGTTCGACATTTCGCTAGAATGATATATTTATATATATATATATACATATGTCGATTGGCTGGACACCGCGCTGTCTAAGCCGGTCCCTTTCGAGACTTAATACTTGCCCAACGCGTTATATCCTGGGCGATTTTATAGCTGAGAGAGCTGTGGTCAGCTCGTTACGAATCGGGGTCAATTGTATGGATTCGAGGTCTACGACGCCACGCTCGCTTCATATTTGATATACATATATATATATTGGCACATATGATATTTATGACACACAAAAAGTCCTAAACTCCAGACAGATTTAAGATCGATCGTAATATATATTTTTTTTTCCAACATCTTTATTTACAATAAAATAATAAGAATGTCGTCAAATCATCGAATTTAAATTCGAGCGAGCAGCATTTTATTTTTTGGCCCATTTTTATTTACGTTGTTTTTTATTTATTTTTATTATCACGAGAGAAGATTCATTCTACGTCATTGAAACAGCAACAATGTGTGACAGTTTTGATGCAAATTATTATTTATCAGTTTCCTTTTTTTTTTTTTTTTTCATTTCGTGTTATGATAATTTAATTGACTGAAGAATTTGAATTTTTCGTAAAAAAAAATTGAATAAAAGTTCGAACAGATTTAAAAGACGAGGGAGGGTTGACCGATGTATATCAGTAATGAGAGTTAATGGCAGCACGAACAGAGACCCGAAACAAGGCGCGACACCGGACACAAAATCCTTGAGGCGCGTCTCAAGGAACGGTATATCCTGATGACCTGTTCCTCCGCCACCCCTCATCCCCCTCCTCCGACTATTTCTCATCGCATCTTATTCTTTTCTGCTACCGCTTTCCTCTCGAGCTCGTACGACACTCGGCCTTTTATCGAGTGAGAGAAAGAGATAGAGAGAGAAAGTGAGAGAAACAGAGAGAGAGAGAGAGTGCAAGAGAAAGAGAGAGAGAGAGAGAGAGAGAGAGAGCACAGAAAGAGAGAGAGAGAGAGAGAGAGAGCACAGAAAGAGAGAGAGAGAGAGAGAGAGAGAGAGAGCACAGAAAGAGAGAGAGAGAGAGAGAGAGAGAGAGAGAGAGAGAGAGAGAGAGCACAGAAAGAGAGAGAGAGAGAGAGAGAGCACAGAAAGAGAGAGAGAGAGAGAGAGAGAGAGAGAGAGAGAGAGAGAGAGAGAGAGAGAGAGAGCACAGAAAGAGAGAGAGAGAGAGAGAGAGAGAGAGAGCACAGAAAGAGAGAGAGAGAGAGAGAGAGAGAGAGAGAGAGAGAGAGCACAGAAAATAGCACCAGCAAATTGTCCGGTATTATTACCGCGGTTACGCGCTTATATATACCTCACAAAAGAGAAAGAGAGAACGAGTGAATGAGAGTGAGAGACATAAAGAGAGCGAGACATTAACCGTTATGTACCGAGAGCATCGGCAAACTCACGAAGAGTCCTGCTGGGCTTGCTGCGTTGAAAGACTCTCCGGAGACGATGAGGATTATAGAGTCAGCGTAAAAGGGAAGCAAAAGAGAGAAAAATAGTTTCTTGGTAGAGTATAAGAGAAAGATAAAATATAACGGGGAGAGTAGGATAGAACGACCTTCGTAAAAGCCAGTAGCCTCTCTGTGAAAGCCCCGTGTAGCTTATTCGCTTCCAGTCCATCTTCTTCTTTTTTCCTTCTTCTTCTTCTTCTTCTTCTTCTTCTTCTTCTTCTTCTTATTCGTCGTATTTTCCTTATTCTTCTTTACCTTCTTCTTCTTCTTCTTATTCGTCGTATTTTCCTTATTCTTCTTTACCTTCTTCTTCTTCTTCTTCTTCTTCTTCTTCTTCTTCTTCTTCTTCCTTTTCTTCTTCTTCTTCTTCGTCTTCCTTTTCTTCTTCTTCTTCGTCTTCCTTTTCTTCTTCTTCTTCTTCGTCTTCCTTTTCATCTTCTTCTTCTTCGCGAACTATGCTCGTTTTCTCGTCTCTCCTTCTACACAGGCTGAAGAACCATCAAGGAGAGAATCCTTTCCTACCCGCCTATATAGCGTGCATATGCAATTTACCCTCAGAGCAGGAAAAATATTCCGAAACGCTCACCGGTACAATGTACAAACAACTTCCTCATGCTCATCGTTCCGTACGCACTTTCATTTCCATTTCAGACTAGATACCATTTTTTTCTGTTTTTTCATTTTTTTTTTTTCAAAAATTTATCGCAGTTTATATCGAGCTGGAGTGGAGAATCAAGTGGAAATACTAGGAAGTAGAAATAGTATTTCAAATTTTTATTTTTTTCTTCGATGCTTCGTCTTTTGAATTTTTTTTAAATTTTGCAAACGTTTTCATCATTTTTCAAATCTTCTCGTCGACAAAGTTTTCGTCCCTCGGAGTTGAACTCGTACAATTTAGTTGAGAACATTTTACCGCTAAATGACTATAAGTACAGACACGCAATATATATATATATATATATATAGACATTGTATTATGGAAGCAAAGTTCAGATCGTAAAGAGCAACTCTATTTAAAAGCCTCTGCCCCGCAAAGTCCCCCTTTGGGGTGCCCCCTGGTGGGCCGTAAATGTACAATTGGTACGGTGACCATAACCGCGATCGAGCAAATAAACGACCAAGACGAAGAGTGACGCGTCGTGCTACCATACTATATTATTTACAGCTATTTACATTTCTTATTTTTCTCGCGATTGCTACTATAAATGGAGAGAAAGAAGAAGATAAAAACACACCACAAACAAAAAAAAAAAAAAAAAAAAACTTAATTACACTCAAATCGTTTTCCTCAATCGATTAAATATGTAAATTATCATTACCCAGCACAGAATTTATTTTTCTTCGAAATATTCTCCTCCCTGTGCCATTTTCTCATGTAGTTAATATTTTTTCTCCCATTTTTCATTACAAAAATCTCGTAATTTATTATTGAAAAGTTTACGTGTGTATTAGATAAACATGAACGATCATGGGTCATGCGCGAAAACGTTACAAACGCTTCTGGATGATGGCAAAAAGCCTTTTCACTCTCGAGAGTTCCCAGGGCCACATGTCGACCGGAATAGCAGAAATAAAATTCTCGTGCGTGTGGCGTCAAAACTCTCTGTGTTATATCGATGTTTATACCTTCCTAACCAACACACACACACATATATATATATATATATATATATATATATATATATATAAAAGCCTCTACCAATTGTACATTTACGGCCCACCAGGGGGCACCCCAAAGGGGGACTTTGAGGGGCAGAGGCTTTTAAATACGTATCTGTGTATTTATACACATCACATTATTACGTGTGAGGTTGTGTATAATATTACAAACTGCAGAAATAGTCAGTGACATCAGTAGACGTTGAACAAGCATCAGTTTAGCAACGATTCTCTCGCTTAAATGTCAATTTATATTAAAATATCATTTTGACGTTTACATTAATTATTTTTCTCTTCAATAAAATATATATATATATATTTTTTTTGAAATACGAAAATTGTATAGTGCGAATGTTTGTTGAAAAAAAATTCATTCATGCAGCATGCTGAGCCTCGCAGCTTGTATGAGGTACGTTTCTCTTATGAAACTTAATATACGAAAAAATATATCACTGATAACGAACTATTGAAACTGGAAATACAAATATAAATATCATATATATATATATGATATTTATATTTATATTTCCAGTTTCAATAGTTCGTTATCAGTGATATATATATTTATTTTATATATATATATATTTTTTATTTTTATTTTTTATTTTATATATATATACAGTTTCAAGGACATATGTGGCAAAAAAAAATCGAGGTATATAAAATGTATGTTTGGAACATGCTTAATTTCCGTGTAGATATAAAGTTGATATGATACGTAAGATCGTCTGACGAAATGGCTCGAAAGACTTTCACGACGAGAAGAGAGAGATGACGAATCATGAAAAAAAAAATTACCAATTCATTTACTGACGTGTCTTTTTTTTTACTGATTCTTGATTATTCATTGTCGACCCAAAAAATATTATTTAATCGATACAATGCAATTTATTTATTTATTTTTGTTTACACATTATATATATATATATATATATATATATATATATATGGCAGATATATATATATGTATATGGTCGTTGGTAATTTTTTAAATTACGTTGCGCGTGCATCAACCTCGACGTGAGTCGAGATCGCGTTGTGTTATTCACGGTCGTACGAGAGGAGACGTTTATACGATCGAGAAGAGAGAAAGAGAGAGAGAGACGATGCACACGAGACGAGAAAGAAGAACGCGATCGTTACACGGAAGTCGGTGCAACCGCGCGCGGCTGCATCGCAGCCACTAAAACGCACGGAGAACTTGAAGAATTCTAGATACTATTTTACACTATAAATATTTATATATATATATATATATTTATTTATTTATTTGTAAATATTATATGATGTACGAAGAGCCATTTCGCGTTACGTCTTCTGAGCGTTCTCAACAGGCGCAAAACTTCTCGTCTCTTGCATGAATCCTCCATCGGTTCGTTGGTAAACGATAGAGGGTGCATTTGTGCGTAAAATTTATTCATTGAGCGAGCTTTGCCTACATTTTCGCTCTTGTGAACCCTCGAAGCTCTCAATATATATTTATAAGTGCTAAACGTCCAAATAAAAATTTATTTACACATGCAGGACCTCTGAGCCTATTTAATATTTTTCAGCCTACTTAGTGTGCAATTTGATTTTTTGAAGATTTTTTTTTTTTCCTTCGCGCTCGAGAGTTAAAAATCTTGAAATTTCGTATGCAGCCGAATTTAAATAATCGAAGCTCGAAGCTCTCAGTATATATTTATAAGTGCTAAACGTCCAAATAAAAATTTATTTACACATGCAGGACCTCTGAGCCTATTTAATATTTTTCAGCCTATTTAGTGTGCATTTGATTTTATGAAGATTTTTTTTTTTCCTTCGCGCTCGAGACTTAAAAATCTTGAAATTTCGTATGCAGCCGAATTTAAATAATCGAAGCTCGAAGCTCTCTGTATATATTTATAAGTGCTAAACGTCCAAATAAAAATTTATTTACACATGCAGGACCTCTGAGCCTATTTAATATTTTTCAGCCTACTTAGTGTGCATTTGATTTTATGAAGATTTTTTTTTTTTTTCCTTCCCGCTCGAGAGTTAAAAATCTTGAAATTTCGTATGCAGCCGAATTTAAATAATCGAAGCTCGAAGCTCTCTGTATATATTTATAAGTGCTAAACGTCCAAATAAAAATTTATTTACACATGTGGGACATCTGAGGACAGTATTTTCACCCTTACCGTCTCCCCCTATTTATTAAAATATTTTTCACCCTACTTAGTGTGCATTTGATTTTTTTTTTTCTCCTTCGCGCTCGAGATTTAAAAATTTTGAAAAATCGTATGCAGCCGAATTTAAATAATTCGTGTCTCATAAATTATAAATTATATCATCAAAATCACCCACTAATTTTAATTGGAAAAAACAAACGAGACTTTTTTCGCCACTAAAGTTAATAAAAAAAAAAAAAGGATCCCAATAGGATAACAAAATGGAGTCAAGTTGAGGTGAAATGAATCATTTCGTTCATACTGAGCGAGTGAAATTCCGGCGTATTTCGATTTACACTAAAAGCGTCATAAGAGAGTTCAAGTGTATAATCGAGAGGATGAACAAGGACGATAAAACGATAGTGATCGAGACAACGCTCAAGCTGTGGTCCATTGCAGCGTGAAATGCATTCAAGCGTCTTTACCAGGAGAAAACGACAGGAAAAGTTGAATAAAAAATTTCGAGCCTTTTTCTATTTATTTGATAAATAATAATAATAATATTGTAAAAATTGTAATGAAAAAAAAAACGAAACTAAAGGGAGAAGAAATTAAATATGACCACGCGACATCGTCCTTGCATGTCCACACGTCCAACTCAATTACCTATGACAATCGCTCGAGGGTTTTCTCTCTCCCTCTCTCTTTACCATGCCGGTTTTCATCGTGCACGCGCCGAGAGGGCCGAGAAATATGATGCGGTCCGATCGTACGATCGATTCTCCCCTTTTCGTACAAGCCACAAACCACCCAGTTGTACGTATAAGACGGCATCATCGACGCACCAGACCCGTTATTACCCGAGAATGCGAATGTCGCTAGGAACATCTTTTATATATATATATATATATATATATATATATATATATATATATATAAGTATGTATGTATATATATATATATTACACATATGCGAGTATACAAACTTCGCTTGTCCGCAATAATTTCCATATGAAATTTTGCACACAGATATGAATTTGATGAGCACAATAAAGTTTGATAGAATCTTTGATAGAAGGGAGAATAGAAAATGTCAGTAACAAATCATTGTTAATTAGGGACGAAGTATTATTACCAGAGGATGAGCCATTATTTAAAGCTCCAACAATGATATTCTGATCGATTGAAAATTGTTATGAAAAGTTAGTTGTTGAAAAATCTGTTTGTTTTAAGAGACTGTTTAAACATAAAGATGTAACACAAAACAGAAAATATTTAAAACTAATGAAATAATAAAAATTCGTAAAGATTTTAAAATTTATTATTTTCATATTATTTTTTAAATTTACATTTTTTTCTTTTATTTACTGTTTTATTAATATTTATTTAATTTATTTCTCGTTTACTTTTATACTTTATTATTATTATCTCGCAGATTACTGTATTCTGTCTTGCAGGAATTATTCCAACAGACAATCCCAGACGTGCCAAGCGTCTCGTTCCAATTTTTTTTCTCTCCTTCTCTCTCTCTCTCTCTCTCTCTTTCTCTCTAATTATTTTTCCTTTTCGTCATTCTTTCTCGTGCTCCACGGTTCGCGACTCCCCGACGACGATGACCCAACATCGCTGACCCGACGCCACCGCGATCTGCAAAATAACTTTTTGCGAGAAAAAGAAAGAGAAAGAGAGAGAGAGAGAGAGAGAGAGAGAGAGAGAGAGAAATCTCCTACAGCTTAGATTCACCTCTTTTTTCTCCACGAGTCAGTTTCAATCTCTCTCTCTCTCTCTCTTATTTTCTCTCTCACTCACAAGACCAGAGAACCCGGGAATTTTGATCCAATAAATAGTCTGAAGTCTCACTCGCTCATTCTACTTTTCCTCTCGCCTTCTCTCTCTCTCTCTCTGTCTTTCTCGTAACCACTCAAGTCCCCTCTACCAATATACGCAGCAATGGCCAGATCCACGACAGCACAGGTCGAGCGTCCTCCTCCAACCGCCCACGAGAGCGCTTGCGCTCGTGGTTCACCTCTCGCGTTTGTTGGCTTTCAGACACTGCTCGGCTGCGATGCGTCTCATTCCGCTGACAGCACCCGCGCCGTTAGCGTATACGTGAGACGCGAGACAATTTTTTTTTCCGTTCCTTTATAAATTACCGATCGTTTGATTGATTATTTAGCAATCAATTAAATCGATCGATCAGCTCAAATTGCTGCTCCAATTAAATATTGACAGCTGTCAATTTTCTTCACGTAAATGTCTGTGTCGGGTGACAATTGTCGTGCTGTCGATTGGCAGATGTCAACGGGACTCCCGTTAAACGCGATTGATTTCAGGCCTTCTCGTTAGAGGGCGAGAAAAAAAAATCGACGTCTTATAAAGTGCGTTTAAAAAGAAAATGAATAAAAATGTTTTACGAACGATCTCGAGTGAAAAGGGCCATTGAGGGTGTATAATCGCCCTTTGCATTTGTGTGTTCTTTTTTTTATCGTTTAATTATCAGTGAGGTGTATGAAGTTGTTTTTTTTTTTTTTTTAATGTTGAGAGTGAAAAATCGAAGATATTTATCATTTTTTATTAATTTGTTGCATCTATCGAGATATCGATAATATATCAAATTGTTTTGTGACGAAAACAAAGTATCGAGGAACCAAATGTTGAATCTCGGAGTTTATAATATCGTCGGTAGTATCAACACGATGGTCTTTGGGAGCAATAAATTTCGCATCAGGAGGTACGATAATTAAAGCCAATAATGGCATCAAAATAAAAAATAAAAAAAAATTCAGCTACTCGCGTGACCATAATATACAAAATACAACTCTATATACAACAATTCAAACTATTAAACTTTTATCTTAAATCCCTTAAACGCAATTCCAAACAATTTATGTTATATAAGAAAGAATACAATTTGCAATACATTCTCGTTTTCTAGATGTGTGTGTCTGACTCTGTTTCTTTTTCCACTGGTTGGCCGACTTTTATACATACATATATATATATTGTAGGCTATGTGCTTGTAGAAAAGTTACAAACTGCACGAGACTCGGTAAAACGCGATGGGTTAAAGTGGCAACGAACAAAACAAGGAGGGCCAAGAGGGGAGAACGAGCGCGAGAAAGATAAAAAGATATATCTACTAGTAGCCCGAACGTCATTCAGTAGTAAAGTCGCTGCTCGTGCAGACAAAGAAAACTTGACACTGTGAGCTGTTACACGTCTTCGTCGTCTCCTGCGAAGAAAGCCACGCGCACTTTATCCATATATATATACATATATATATATATATATATATATATATATATATATATACATGTCATGAAATTAAAAAAAAAACGAGTGAGCAGCGGTAAGACACCCGAGGCTCTCCCGAGTGACTTCCGTGCCCGACCCGCAACGTAACGGACCATAAAATTGTCTTTATCCCACTTTTATACACCGTAAACACCCCCGTTGTCCTCGCCCGAACTCGCTCACTGTCAAAAGAGTTCGAGAACTCTGGTGTCGTTTGACGTTTGGACAATTATAAAAATTTTACAATAATATGCAACATATATATACATTGAATATATTTTCATTAGGAAATTTTACGTGTCTTGAACATATTTTTGGGTATATACACGAAATTAACACCAGCCAATCTTTATCTAAGATATAAAGAATATTTAAGACATATTTCTGATATATAATCAATTTAAAAAAAAAATCAAAATGCTGTCATATATATTTTCAGACATAATTTTTTATCATGGAGATAGTACTGAGAAATACATGAAAAATTGGCACAAAAAGCACATATATATTAGATACTTTTTATTGCTAAAAAAAAATGCGTCACTGAACGGATGTTTGCCTATAGTCGATAAATACAATATAATCTCTCGAAAAATATCGATCGCCAATTCTGTATTTGCGGAACATTTTTTTTTTTTTTCTGTCAATTTCCTTGCCTTTTTTCGTCCGCTTCTAAGCGATAGCCCCGTCGTATCGTGGATCGTTAATACGTAAAGATAAGAGCAGTCGCCACCTTTGATTGTGCGAAAGTCAAACGACAAAAGTTTCTTCCTCTACATCGCAATTGATCTTTATTTTATAAATCGATAATTTTATAATTTATTTGCAAAAAAGAAAAATTCATTCATCATATGAATTATTGATGGAAAATATTGTCAGGCAATTTTTTTTTTAAATTAATCAACAAAGTGATTTATTTTTGTATTAAAAAATTGATCGAATTGATGAAAGAAATTTAAAAAAAAATCTCACGTGTTTAACGAGTATTCGAATATTTGCACAGCACATGCCTCATTACGTATCATTACGTACATGATTCGTTACGTATCTCGGAGAGTTCATACGGAAAATTAAAAAAACAATAACTTTGAAATACACGAGCCAATATTTATTAACTTGCAGTTGCAAAGTGCAACTAACACGTAACTGCAAATAATCGGGGGCGCACGTGTGTGGGTTGACGGATATACTCGCCAATGGTGGATAAAATATTGCGACCTCGCCTAGGAGGTCTCAACCCAAGCTGCTGGTGGCCCCCATGGGAACCGAGAGACCAGCAGCTGTATCACCAAGAAATTGCTGCTGCTACTTCTACTCCTTTCAGAAAAGAAAGAAATAACAAACGAGAGTCTCGATGCAATCCATTCTCCCTTTCTCTATTTCCATTACTCTTTCTGTTTTATCTCAGGACTCTTCTCGTGAACTCACACACGCACACACACATATATATATATATATATATATATATATATATATATATGTAGCGTTTTTTTCGACCTGAATCTTCACAAGGACACGCGATCTTTCAGCAAGTGCCACGTCACTGCTTCATATAATATTATTATTATTTTTTTCAATTCATATTAAAATTCAATTCATAGACTCGTGTGCCAATTAAAATAATCTGCGATATTAGTATCAATTGTACAATTGGGAATAATCATAATTTAAATTCCAAGTCACTTAATCTAATTGCCAATAATAATAGTAGCAATAATGATGAGGGATTCAGGCAAATTCCAAACTTTTCAATTCAATTTCTCATCGGTCTGACCATGAACATAATCTACGCTATTTCCACTTTTTCTTTCAGCCTCTAACTCAACAAGAACGCCCCCTTTCTCCGATTTTAATAAAAGACGAGTCAGAGCTCTATTCGTAATATTCAATGATAATAATAATATTTTAACATTTGTAATTTAATGTCAGCGTAATTTTCCTTTCTCCTCCTACGTTTTTTTTTGTCTGTCTCGCTCTGGTTGAAAAATTGACCATCTCAAATTTTCTCCGGTCTAAATATTTCATCATTTCTCTTATTATTATTTTCTTCTCTTACAAAATGAAAAATAAAGCTCGAACTGATGCTGCCAGTACGAGTTACGTGTCAGTTTATTACTCGTGTATCGCTCTGCGATGCAACAGGGAGAATTATTAATTGAGATCATCGCTCAACATTCGCCTGCAGGCTCTGCTCCTGATGCTGTATAGTTGAATTATTATCGATTCCTTCAATTGAATATCCGGGGAGCTTAATTGCACCAAATTAACAATTATTGTGGTTACGATGCCAGGCTGCCTCTCACTCTCACCTGGCAAAATTTTGCTTTCGTTCCTTCTTTACCCTCCTCTTTTCACCCTCTCTCTCTCTCTCTCTCTCTCTCTCTCTCTGCGTGGGCCTCTTGACACGATCAACGATAAACGATAACAATAAGTTTTTGTCTAGCGTTCTAATTAGCGACGTTTAAGTCCTTTGGATATAATAACGTATGACGATAATTACTTGAGCGATCGTATCAGCGATGCGAACTTTCTCAAACACTCCGAAAATAATGTACATGCGTCAAATTATCATGAACAAAAAATTACGAAATAAAAAAGATTTTATCGATATCGAGAACGAAGAGAATAAAAATCCTTTTCGTTTCTACGTGGAATTTGGCAGATTTTTCTAAACAAAAGAAAATTTATAGAAAACGTGTTAATATTTTTTTTTTCTCCCATCATTGATCAGTTTTCTTGGGTTTTCGCAAAAGAATAAGTATTTGGCAATATAATTAGCACGATGCATGAAACGGGCGATTTTTTCTTAGCCCATACAATGAACCTTAAACTTTGTCTTGTCATCTTTTCGTTTGATTTGCATATTTATACACATCGATCATTCGTCAATCAAGGTTTAACATATAATATACATATATATATATAGTATATTAAAGCTTGATTGACGAATATTCGATGTTCATAAATATTCGAACCGAAGTATTATATATACATATGTATAGTATATACATGTGTAAATTATAAAATCATTCCCATTGGCTATATACATACTTTTCTTGTCCCTCAGCGTTTGCATTCTTAATACTCAGCTTATTACAATTATTTTTTTGCTCCTGTGTACTTGAGTCCATGAATTACCGAACGTACCAGCTGCAAAAAAGTACGTGTATACGCGTCAAGATCGCGGTAACTGATGTCTCGAGTCTGTAGCTTCAGTTACCGTCGAATCCTCGACCTCCTTCGAGGTTCAAGGGATTACCTGAGGGATCGGCAACGATTATCTCCAAGCGCAAAAAGTACGATAATTAAATTTTTTAACCCCTTGACGTTGAACAATTTTTTATTTCGTTTTTTCGTTGGAGAAAATTTACATTTATTCCTTGACGTCAGAAAATATTAGTCATCTATACGTGCTTGGACAATTTTTCAAAGTATTTAAAATTAAATTCTTCATTTTTAATTAAAACAACATCATTATGCAAAAATTTGTCATTTATTCGAATTGAAATGTAGTGCCATAGTCGAGAGACTTGAAAAAAATCGTTTCCATCGTCAGAATTAGCGAACAATAGAATTGAATTATTCACGAAAGATGGAGCAAGCCATCCCAGTAGTAATAAACACTTTGTGCCAACCGTCTCTAGATCTCTCAGCAATTCCCAAGAAAATCCCGAAGGAGTTTTATCCATATATATGTACATATATATATATATATATATATATATATATATATATATATATATATACAACTGTTGCGCTCTCAGTGCAGCACTTGGATCGTTCGTCATTAGCGAGGAATGCCAGCACGATCATTCGCCGCCCCACGAGAGAGAGAGAGACAGAGAGAGACAGAGAGAGAGAGAGAGACGTAATTGCTACGGCGAAATTGAGTTCTTATGTTAGACACGAGAGACAGAATTAGGAAGAAGGCCGAGACTGCTGACGATAAACTCGACATCTTCGTATATTCAAGAAATTTGCCCTCTTTGAGTGTCAACCGATAATTTCTCCAATCCTAAAAAAATTTGCCTCGCTCTGCTAATTAATTGATTAAAAATAATTTTAAAGACAAAAAAGATTTTTTTATCTAAAAATTTGTACAAGAAGTAAAATGTTTAATCTTATCGGCAAAATTAAGTACAATCATCCATAAAATGATCTTGAATTCTTCACATGCTTATAACACTCGTGATCTATCTAGATCACCAGTACGACGAGTAGGACCTTCTTTTTCACTGCACACATGTGACTGCATTTTTAGCCGATAATCGTAATCGCGTAGAAGCTGCGACAACGATTCCTCCTGCATCCAATTATCGAGCATGAACTATAATAATTAATTCATTAATTACAGCGTTTTTTTTTAATTATTAAAAATAATTATGAAGATTATTTTTTTTTTAATTAAAAATTCCATACTAGGATTTAAATCCTCGACCTCTTTATCGGAAAATTTAAGTCCAATCGTACATAAAATGATCTTGAATTCTTCACATGCGTATAACACTCGTGATCTATCTAGATCACGTGATCTATCTAGATCACGAGTACGACGAGTAGGACCTTCTTTTTCACTGCACACACGTGACTGAATTTTTAGCCGATAATCGTAATCGCGTAGAAGCTGCGACAACGATTCCTCCTGCATCTAATTATCGAGCATGAACTATAATAATTAATTCATTAATTACAGCGATTTTTTTTAATTATTAAAAATAATTATGAAGATTATTTTTTTTTTAATTAAAAATTCCATACTAGGATTTAAATCCTCGACCTCTTTATCGGAAAATTTAAGTCCAATCGTACATAAAATGATCTTGAATTCTTCACATGCTTATAACACTCGTGATCTATCTAGATCACGTGATCTATCTAGATCACGAGTACGACGAGTAGGACCTTCTTTTTCACTGCACACACGTGACTGAATTTTTAGCCGATAATCGTAATCGCGTAGAAGCTGCGACAACGATTCCTCCTGCATCTAATTATCGAGCATGAACTATAATAATTAATTCATTAATTACAGCGATTTTTTTTAATTATTAAAAATAATTATGAAGATTATTTTTTTTTAAATTAAAAATTCCATACTAGGATTTAAATCCTCGACCTCTTTATCGGAAAATTTAAGTACGATCGTACATAAAATGATCTTGAATTCTTCACATGCTTATAACACTCGTGATCTATCTAGATCACGTGATCTATCTAGATCACGAGTACGACGAGTAGGACCTTCTTTTTCACTGCACACACGTGACTGAATTTTTAGCCGATAATCGTAATCGCGTAGAAGCTGCGACAACGATTCCTCCTGCATCTAATTATCGAGCATGAACTATAATAATTAATTCATTAATTACAGCGATTTTTTTTAATTATTAAAAATAATTATGAAGATTATTTTTTTTTTAATTAAAAATTCCATACTAGGATTTAAATCCTCGACCTCTTTATCGGAAAATTTAAGTACGATCGTACATAAAATGATCTTGAATTCTTCACATGCTTATAACACTCGTGATCTATCTAGATCACGTGATCTATCTAGATCACGAGTACGACGAGTAGGACCTTCTGTTTTTCACTGCACACACGTGACTGCATTTTTAACCGATAATCGTAATCGGCTAGAAGCTGCGACAACGATTCCTCCTGCATCTAATTATCGAGCATGAACTATAATAATTAATTCATTGATTACAGCGAATTTTTTTAATTATTAAAAATAATTATGAAGATTATTTTTTTTTTAATTAAAAATTCCATACTAGGATTTAAATCCTCGACCTCTTTATCGGCAAATTTAAGTACGATCGTACATAAATTGATGTTGGACTTGTCACTGACTTATATCCTCGTGATCTATCTCTTCAACATTCTGTTTCTCATTTCTTTTGAACTCTGCCTTGTCGTACCGCGCACGTGATCCCATTTTTAGCCGGTAATGGCAATTGCGTAGAAGATACGACGACGATCCCTCGGTGTATGCGATTATCGAGTATGCACGTACGCGCGAACATATATATATATATATATATATATATATATATATATATATATATATATATAATAAATGTCCGCGCGTATATATATACAGTCGAAGAGACTCTGATAGAAGACCGCGCGTGCGTGTGTCTGACATCTGTTCTCGCAGCTGGTTCACCCGGTTAGTTTTCTCGCTCGTTTATACGCGCTTACCTCGCATTTCGTTTCTTCGTAACCAACAACTGTGCCTACGTCGACTCTACGCGGCAGGTGAACAACCTACTTTGAAGTTATAAAGCGATTATATATATATATATATATATATACCCGCGACAGTCTTGTAATACACACACACACACACACACATAAATATATATATATATATATATATCGGGTTCATCACTGATGCAATGCGGTATGACCGGTAAAGTTGTCCATATAACAATCCAAACGAGCACTCCGTGTATATAATAATGCTCAGTTTTTCTAATAATGCGAACAACCTTATCGTGTCATTCCCGGATCGTCAAATACGTCGAAAAAAAATTAACAATCATGCTTGTCGCATCCCAGACAAGTTTTTATCGAATTTTCTTTACCGCAAATTATTTAAATGGTTAATGTGTCCTTTTTTGTAATTGGAATATCCTTCTTCGATGATGGAAAAATCGATGATCGAGTTTAAAAAAAAGTTAATTAGTGATACAATTATTTTAATTGTAAAAAAAAATTATTTAGTGATAGAATTATTTTAATTGTAAAAAAAAATTATTTAGCGATAGAATTATTTTAATTGAAAAAAAAATTATTTAGCGATAGAATTATTTTAATTGAAAAAAAAATTATTTAGCGATAGAATTATTTTAATTGAAAAAAAAATTATCTCATTCGCTATAGTGAAAAATTTACTTCAAGTTATCTAAAAGTATGCAGCTCGAAATAAAAATGCAGGTGAACGTAAACTCGAGAAATAAGACACGAATGCAAATGACATGCGTCCTTTCGCGGAAAGTGCAAGTCTATGTCGATTCGCTCGTAAACGCATCACCGCACAGACTCGCGCATATATATTTTTTTTTCCTTTTTTTTTTTTTTTGTAGAACGAAAAATTTTCACACTTCTCTCTCGAGCAATCTCTTCTCATGCGTGTGTATGTGTCCATGCGCATACCATTTGCACTCGCGATTTATCGCGGGCGCGCGTGTAACTGCATAAAATATGCGCATTATGCATCGTTGGCAATCGTGAAGTGGAAATTCCTTTAACAGACAGACCAACTTTTGAGTAGAATCGAAAAAAAAAAAAAAATTACTCTAGATTTAAAAAAATATATATATGTATATATATATATATATATATATATATATACATAGAAGCGAGGAGGGACAGGTCGCAAAGTACTCGTGCGCGTTTTACGTACAAGAGGCGAATTATTATGGGCAACATGTCGCGTGGAAAGGAAAACTGGAACGCATATATATATATACATATATATATATATAGCGAGCTTTGAGCGAATGTTAAATGGTAGAATGTGTTCTCCCGGTATGTCGAAGCAGCCTCGATGCGCAAATCGTCGCTGCTCGTTTCTAACGTCTAATTCTCACTAACTCTTCGTACTCGTGAAACTGTCTGAGCATATACAAGACGTATCTACTGCCTCTATAAAAATATATATATATACGTGTAATGCACAACACAAAAATGCAAGAGTTCTCAAAACGTTTGCCACATCACTCCTCGTCACTAAACTCGCCCAACGACACCAACACACTATACACACAATATATATATATATACTATATTGATGACCATCAACCACAAGACCAAACCGCTGAAACCAATTGCCCCCTCGAAGTATAAGGAAAGGCCAATCATCGCTTGCTCTCAATTGTCAAATTAGCCGTACACTACGCGAAAAATCATTTGCCGTAACGCATACACCGTTTTCTAATATTGCTCTCATTTGTTCGCAATTTACAGTTTGCACGATTTTTTTTTTCTTTTGTTTTTTTTTTTTGCAGCCTTAAAAAAATTGTGGTTGAGAATTTGTACGATTTATTTCGTCGTTATTCAAATCAATTTCTTTAGCATTTCTTTGATTGTAATTTAAAGGATAAAATTTAATGGAAAATATTAAAATCTAGTAAATAAAATTTATCATTTTGAATCGTTAAATTTTATCAATTTATTTTCCCCTATTTTTATTAGATTCAATTTTTTTATCTCACTCCATTGATGCTTCTTCTCCGATTTATTTTATCGAACTAAAGTAAAGTAAGGAAAAAAATAAAAAAATGTACATGAAATCAATTTATCGTAACGATTTTCTGCTCTGAGAGATGAAAGTGTCGTCGTTGCGGATTTGCGAAACGACTAACAGCATTCGCGAGGGGAGATCGAGCCACTTTTACGGCTCGTAGATCGAGCAAAGCTCTCTTGTGAGGCGCGTCCACACGATTTCACAGAGATCGACCGTTTAACCGTTTCGATCTCGATCTCTCGATCTTGATCTGCAGCTTCGATCTTCCCGAGTTTAAGAGGATCTTTTTAATATACTCCCCACGGATTTGTAACATCATTCAATCTATATAGTCCCTCATATGTCGTACATATGTAAATAAAAATATATATACACATATATATATATATATAAATATATATATAAATATTTAAAAATATATAATTTATATATGAAACGTTCAAGAGATCCGGTCAGACGAAAAAATTCATCGAGCTTTAAATCTCGCCCAAAGATCCTTCACCGAGAAAATAAAAATATGTTAAAAACTCTTATATGTTCTGATTCATCAATTCTCAATGTGTGTTCCATTATTATGATTGTTTTTCTTTTATTACCGCTATTGTGTGTAGGCGATATTTTCTTTTAACTTAAATCTTTATTGTGCCAGCGATGACGAATCGACTCTTGCTCGGTGACTAATAAACTTATCGCTTTTACTGTTCGAATTTTTATTACTTCTGACTCGCTGATAAAAATATTAACGATGATAAATTTACAATATTTATTTTTCAAAATCACAATTTTTTTCATGGGTAAAAACTGGAATGACAGTTAAATGTGGTAAATTCTTGTGAATATAAAGATATTCCTGAACGACGATCAATTAAACTGGCATGATTAGAATATTCGCCATTTTGAATAATCAGTCGAGTTGATTCTTGATTAATTACAATCCTCGTGAGAATATCTTGATAATCTGACGTTAGCAATTTCCTTCGCTCTTGCTTTCTTATTACTTGAGATATATTATATGCGAATATATTATTAGTTTGATATATTATTTCGTCCTCGTGACTTGGCAAGTGGCAGGTTACAATACAGTCTCTCTCTCTT